>JABUQX010020998.1:27500-37500 GCA_015478945.1 Trachelipus rathkii | reverse complement strand
TTGCGGGAATTTTTTCTTCCGAATAGTTACTCCAATTATATAAAGGGCTTATCCGCCCTTGTATGGAGTACTGTTCTCACATTTGAGGGAACTCCGGTTCCTCCCTTCTTTGGATTGGGGTTATATCCAAAGATAAAATATTAATAAACTGTCCCCTACCTTCAAACTCCGTAAATCTTATAATCTACATTTTTTAGTAAAATTATTTTATCATCCATATGAAATAAAATCTAATCACGTTTCCTACCTCTCCCAAATGAAGGGGAACGTTGGGCGGAATAACTAGTTGAAAGTGGGCACTACACATATTTATGAAGCTAGTACTAAATCGTCGACAAGGAAAATGATCGACAGGTCAAATTTTCGAAATTTGGAAAACAAATCTGGCTATTGATAATTTCTCTAACGAATCCGACAAAACTTAACCTAACCTAACCTAACTTAACCTAACCTAACCTATCCTAACACCTGCAACGTGCTGTACGGGAAATTTTTGATGCTGTTTCGAGCATTTGACCTGTTGATCATTTTCCCTGTCGACCATTTGGGTTAGTCCCCATAAAAAGGTTAAGAACATTAAGAACCACATACCTACATGAACGTAAGACAGATAGACTGATTATATATATAATATAATATTATAAATATAATATATAAAATAAATACATTTAAGCGTATATATATATATATACATATACATAATATAATATATAGTAAATTATATATATATAAATATTATATCAATAATAATATTATATATATTTATATATAATATATATATAAAACTAATATCAATATACTACATATACGGTATGTATATTTGTATACTATACTAAAATATATATATACAATATATATATACTAATATATATATATAATATATAATATATATATATTATATATGATATATATAATATATATATATTATATAAATAGTATAATAGATATATATATATACAATACCATAACCAAATTATTATTATTTTAACCTTATAATGTGGTACGTGTATATAGTATAGTATAAATCCCTATAAACACATATATATAATATATATATAATATATATATATATATATATATATATATATTTCAATCCCCTGGAGGCGACACATGACTTACACACCGATAAACAATTTTCCTCCCTAACTCCCACCGAAATATTACCAATCACCTAATTAATACCACATCCTCTAAATTACTCATCCCCATTAGAAAATACTACTCAAAAAAAATAA
Organism: Trachelipus rathkii; assembly: GCA_015478945.1. NCBI lineage: Eukaryota > Metazoa > Arthropoda > Malacostraca > Isopoda > Trachelipodidae > Trachelipus > Trachelipus rathkii. Next base: position 36,265 of record JABUQX010020998.1, on the reverse strand, counting down.
TTGAACCTTTTTAATTAAAAAGACCCAAAACTTACAATAACCAACAGGAATCCCTTCATAGGATATCTAAACCAACTAGATCTCAAAAAGTCCAAACAAACTTAAAAAATTTTCTTAAATTAATTACAAACGACTAACGACATATCTCAGCATAACAGCAACCTTCAAAGTTGCCAACTCAGTAGCTAAAATCAAAACTTGAATCGTCATAACATCTATAGTTTCCTGAAGAAAAACATCTCACATACCAGAAAATAATTTCAAAGACAAATTTTGTGATATTAAAAGTTATGTCTTACAGCGTTAAAAATTAATAACTTTTTATTTTTGTTTAATTACGAATTATAAAGTGTCTAAATAAATTATCTAAACTTTTACCATCTTATTGGGCGCCTCCAGCGGAAATTGAGAATATCATTACGTATTGATCACTACGAACTAAAGTGAGTATACCCATATCACGTAACTATATAATAATATATATATATATATATTATATATATATATATAATATATATAAATATATATATATAGTATATTATATAATAATATATATAATATATATAATCTATAATATATATATATATAAAATATATATATATATATATATATATAATAGATATATTATAAAATATACATATGTATATAATCTAATATTATATATATATATATATATATATATATATATATATATATATATATATATATAATAGTCTTATCCTGAAATTTAATATAAATTAATCATATTTCAGTGTAAATGTCAAAAGCCCAAATATACTGGGTTATGCAGAAGTTTCAGATTGTTATTTGCTACTTGTTACATTTGGTAAGCAGAAACAAAGTACTAGTTTTAGTGAATAATAATAAAAAAATGTGAAGTCCGAGCTAGTCTAGTAGTGGAGCTTTAATATTTTTTGGTTTCAAATCCTAATAAAATTCATATACTAGTAACTATAGCCATTTCAACTAGGTATTTATTAATTTGTTTGCTATTTCAGCCGAGTACCTCTCATCTAGGTCTAATAGATGGATACACTTCTGCTGTGTCACTTCTAAAGAGAGGAGATTCAGATAATTCGTAAGCAAGGACATTCCGGAGAATAGAAGCAAGTATATGAGTAAAAGACTAACTTCCAAATGCTGTAATGGTCTCGTAACCTACAAATATATGGTTGATCGTAAGGAATATATTAGAACAAAAAATGTGAAATTAATGTGTGAGATTCACATGTCCTATACGTAAACGGGTCAGACCTACCTTCTGGTGGTAGACCTCCTCATATTTGTGGCAGCATCTTATGAGTGGTCTGACATTCTCTAGTATCTTACCACTAGAATCTACTGCCCAAAATGTCTAACAGATTGAGCGGAAATCCTGTCGAAAACTTGTGTAAAAAATCTGTTGCAGGGAGGCGTTTTATTTGTTTTATTGTGGGTTGAGGAATGCTTGGCATCCTTATTAACTTGTTCATTCCCCGAAACTTCCAAACGGGTAAGAACACAACAGATCATGGTATTTCTTTTTATGTGTAATGAACAGAAAAATCTTTGGAAGGCAATGCTAGGAGAATGCTTCTTCATTCTGAGAAGAGAATATAATTTTCATCAGATAAAATATTACTAGTTTTGCTCGTAGCCATTGAGAAAGCTATCAAGTTGGTCGGGAAAATGGATGAATAAGTGACAGGGTCTGGTGTGGGTATGGTGAGATCCCGGATAGCTAATTCTCGCATCCCCATCCGTCTTTGGGCCCGCAATGCAGAAAGCAGTCGAGTCATTTTACAAGTTTTATGTAACATAAAGGAATCCCTCAACTTTGCCAGATGCACTTCTGTTTGTATCCCGCAGCAAACTCTGCTGAGAAAATGAATGAATAGGTTCACAGAGTGTGGGAAATGGCAAGATCATGGGTAAACGATTCTCCCACTCCCCCATCTTTCTTGAAGTTATCAGTGCAGACAGCAGTAGAGTCATTGTGAATTTTCTGTGGGACAAAGAAACCCCCTCAACTTCACCGGGTGCACTCCTGATTTGTATCTGGTTTCACACATCAGGAGGCACACAAACCATTTATTATGAAAATATCAGAATTTGTAATATGAAGATCAATCGCTGAAGTAGATCGAGGATATTGATATTTAGATTCACATTTCTAGCGAATAAGAAGGCAAATAAATGAATTGTGGTAGATACTCTCTATTAGAGAGGACAATGCTGAGGAAGCATGAACCTGAATTGGAGGAATATAAAGTACATGAGCTATTCTCTCCATTCTCTGACTCTCACTCGTCGAAAAATGAAAGGCTCATGTCGCAATTCTCAGACTTTTGCTCTGAACTGGTGTCAATTAGGTGAAAATACGACTGAAAGATATGCCCTTATTTTTCTCAATCATAGTTCATTTTAGCTCTCACTAGAATAATGCTGAGCTGCAGCATAGCCTTTCTGTTAGCACACATTGTCTTAGAGGTGAGATGTCATGAGACGTACAGTGATCGACAGAAGCTAGCTTTATGGACATCAATGTAAGGAAAGTACAAAAGGTGGTCATAGAGCAGCAAACCTAAGGATCTTATCATTGGTTTCACGTGGATGGGGAAGCCCTACACATGTAATAGAGAAGGAAACTATTATCGTCCTCTACGTCGGTGATTTTTTTCAGAAGAGAATGGCATTTAAATTGAACTGAATAATTGAAAGTTTTACTTATTCATGCATGACTGAGTGTTTTTATTTATTTTGAAATTCTGACACCTCATGTTTCGAAGTCTTGGGAATCCCAGTGAACGGGACAGACTCATAAAACAGGACAACAGCCCTCCTCTATTATTAGCTCTATGTTCATTGTTCAAGGAAGTGAGAGGCTCTCTGTACCAGGATAGAAGGAAAAGATCTCAGTTGCCTTGTTGCAGCTTCTGAATACAAATAATATTAATTTCTGTAATTCTTCATAGTTAACGATAGTTCTATTGGAGGAAATTCGACATAATAAAAGTTTGCTGTATAATAAATCTTTTAAGGCCTTTCTTGACATTATTCACTATGTATTAAGATACAGTCCCAATCCGGGAAGACATTGTATAATAATTCCGAGAGCTACTTAACGACCTGTTGATCGGAATCCAGAATCCTGGGGAAAAAAAGGTATGTGGAGGCCTCCTTCTTTAAGGCTGTAGAGGTTCCCGACTTCTAAAGAAAAGGTCTCTCCAAACAGGCGACCTGTCATTTTCCAAAACTATATATTCTTCAAATATTTCTACCTTTGCCTGTCATCCTAACAGACTGAGGAGGGTGTCTGCATCTTCATCAGTTAGCTATTATCTATTTAATGATTATTCTATTATTATTATATGTTCGACATTTTATTTACTAAAATTTTTATTTATTTAATTTATTTGATTGTAAAAAAAAATATAAATAAATATCTATTAATTATTTCTTAAAATTTTATTTATTAGTTATTATTTATTATTATTGATTATTATTATTATTATATTATTATTATTATGTATTATTATTATTTTTTAATTATAATTATTTTTTATTATTATTTTTAATTATTATCTATTTTAATTAATTATTTTAATTATTATTATTTTAATTAATTATTATTATTATTATTATTATTATTATTATTATTATTATTATTATTATTATATTAGTTATTAATCTAATTTATCTATTTTATTATTATTATTATTAATTTAATTATTTATTAATTATTTATTAGTTATTTTATATTATTTATTATTATATATTATATTTATTATTATATTATTATGTTAAATTATTATTTATTATTTTATTATTATATTATTATGTATAGTTATCTATTGTTGAATTGTATGGTTGTTATTGTCTATTGTTATATTGCTGTATTGTTTATCTGGTTAATTGTTATTTGTCTTTGTTATTGTTAATTATTATTATTATTTTATTATTATTTATTATTATTATTATATATTATTATTATTTAGTATATTATTATACTTATTATTATTAATATTATTATTCATTGTATTAAGGTAAAACTAAGATATCGACATCACGAGTAAATTAATCAGAAAATATTGCTTTTCCAACATGCGTCGAAAATTTCCTTCTCTCCTCTCTCTCTCTCTCTCTCTCTCTTCTCTCTATATATTATATATATAAATATATATATATATATATATATATATATATATTATATATATATATATATTAGTATACAATATATATATATATATATATCTAAATATACTGCATAAATGTCATGTGACTTAAATAGTATTTCTAATTTTCTCTAGTAGAGAATTTCTATATTATATATATATATATTACTATTATAATTATATAGTAATATATATATATATATATATATATATATAATATATATATATATATAATATATTATATATATATATATATATATATATATTATATATATATATATTATATATATATATATATTATATATATATATATATAATTATATATATTTATCTATATATATTATTATATATATAATATAAGATCTGGTCTAAAGAAAAGGTCAAGTAAATCCATAGAAATGAATAAATTGGAAATGAATTGTTACGGTGTTGTGTTTAGTGCAATGGGCACGCGTGTGGTGTGTAGTCAGAGAGTAGAGAGAGAGAGAGAGAGAGAGAGAGAGAGCATGAGAGAGAATAGAAGGATGAGAGAGAGAGAGAGAGATGAGAGAGAGAGAAGAGAGAGAGAGTAGAGATGAGAGAGATGAGAGGATTTATATGGGAAAATTGCTAAAAAATTCTAACGTTAAATCATTGGAAAATTAATGGATGAACAAGATCCAGCTGAAGTGAATGAATGCGCTGATGCAAGGAAAGGTCTATTACACTGCTTAAAAATTGGGTCATGTGAGTGATATGAGCAAACTACTGCCCGCGGGTCTCATAAGACCCTTTATTACTTTTTCTATTTCACCCGTATTGTCAAGATAATAGCTTAATAACATTCTATTATAATTCTGGGACTTAACTATATGACCGTCCCTATTATTTTGAACATTTGATTGCTTTTCCTTCTCTCTAAGTTAATCATATATTAATATATATATATATATATATATATATATATATATATATATATATATATATATATATATTGGAGCCTCTGTAAAGTATCCGACCACATGACTGGAGATAAATGTTACTATCCTGGTGAGGTTTATTTCTTTATCAATTTCATTTAAAATTATACCCTTAGACTTCAATACACTTAAATTCCGAAACGAGCTTGCTCCACTTATTGAAGCATCCTGGAAGTCAGTTTTAAAGAAATGATCCTCAACTTTGCTTATTACGTTGCGCATGTCGTCGTCTTCGCTGTTGGAGAGTGTGTCTTTCATTGGACAAGTCACACTGAGCCATGTCCGGAGAATAAGGTGCGTGGCCAAGGTTTGAAATGCTTTTCTTTGTCATGAATTGAAGGATCAGAAGCGGCGAATGAGTCGGGTCGTTATCTTGATGCAACTTCCAGTTTTGTGATGACCACTGATCCCGTCATTAATGAAGAACTGAATAACAGTGACGACGGAGAACGTCACGATAGCGCTCTTGATTGATTTTGCTCCTCATCTGTTGTGCTTTCTTGAGTCTCGGTTAGGCTAAATGCTTCCACTGTGATGACTGCACTTTGAATTTTGTGTCACACCCATACAGCCAAGTTTTCATCTTCACTTATCGTGGTATTGAGGAACTCTATATACGTGTTGACTGTTTCCAGTATGTTTTGTGCGACATTAAGTCTGACTTCCCTTTGTTCCCGCGGAAACAGTTTTGGAACAAATTTGGCTGCCATCTTGAGGAATCAAAATTCAACTTATGAAATTACATGAACAGAATCTTTGCTGATACCGATGTTGTCTGCAATTTCTCTCCCAGTCAATCGACGATCTGGCATTATCAAGGATCTCACTTCCTCAATGGTTTCTCCATTTCTGCTTGTTGACGAATTTTCTGAACGATCATCTCTCTTTCATGACGTGCTTCCACTTTTAAACTGGTTACGCCAGTATATTATTTGGGTAACCTATATTGCCCCATCAATAAAATGTCTGTTAAATCTTGCGTATTGTTTTCTTCTGCCGATCAACAAGCTTCTCAAAATAAAATGAAACTCCGATGTTCACACAGCACTACCTCAATCGGCAGCAGCCTGTCAGCTACTGACGTGTCAGGCAAGCCTAAAAACAACCTGCGCTCGTACAAATGTTCCTTGCATCTTACACTTCAATGTTGCCAATCTCAAGTAATTATTTTTCGCGGGAGAGAATCAGGTAAGATTTTTTTTTCAGACATACCTCGTATATATATATATATATATATATATATATATATAGATATATATAGAGCATATATATATATATATATATATATATATATATACCGTATATATATATATATATATATATATATATATATATATACTCATATATATATATATATATATATATATATATATATAAATATATATACTATATATATATATATATATATATATATATATATATATATATATATATATATATATATATATATATATATATATATATATATATATATTAGAGGTAGAGTAGCGCGCATACTCGCAGCGATGAAATTACTTCCCATTTAGCTTATGGTATGTAAGGTCTCAAAATACATTCCAGTACCTAATTTTTCGCCTTTCAATCTGCGTTCGTATCCACACTCATCCTCCAGACAACATATTACAGACACGACCTTTTATCCAAATATCATAAACACATACTTATATCCACACCCCTCTTCTAGACAGCATCGTACAAAAAGTGACCTTCTATCTTTCGGCGAAAATGTATGAATCGTATGGGTGCATGGAATGTCAGAGGAATAAATGTTGAGGAGAAGAGGAGAGAGGTGATGGATGTATTTAGAAAGTGTAAATTTGATTTGCTAGCTGTGACCGATACAAAGATGAAAGGAAACGGTGAAAATGAGTGGTGTAGTGTGAAATGCGTATGTGATGGTGTGGGAATGAATGGGAGAGGGAGAGAAGGAGTTTCAATTCTGATGAGTGATTTGTGGTACAGAGCTATGGTAGATTTTGTGTTTGTGAGTAATAGAATTTGGTTAAATTTAAATTTGAAAAGGTCAAGGTATGTGTGGCTGTGACATATAGTCCATCTGAGGGTAATGTTGAAGAGAATGCGATTTTCTGGAATAATCCGAATGATGCTTTGGATGGGGTGAGTAAGAACTTCAGATTGATTGGTTTGGGGGACCTAAATGGTTGGATAGGTCATCAAAAAAGGGATGGTATAACAGGTGTCTTTGGGGTGTCGGAAGAAAATGAGAATGGTAGGAAGGTGCTTGATTTCTGTGAGGAGAGATGTATGTGTGCAAGTAATACTTTCTTTAAATACAAGAGTATTCATAAGTGTACTAGAGTTGGTGTAGGTAGAGAGGATATCGAAGTGAAAAGTATGATTGATTTTGTCTTGGTAAAGAACGAGATGTTGAAGCATGTGTTGGATGTTAAATCAGTGAGGGGGTTAGGAATGGGATTATCGAATCAGTATGTTGTTTCATGTAAAATTAAGTTAGTGGGGCTTGGATGGAGAGGAAGGTGATAAGGAAGGAAGTGGGTAGAATTAAGAGTGAGAGGTTAAGTGAACAATGTAATAAGGATAAGTATTTAAGAGCTCTTGCAAATAAATCAATTGGATGTGAACAAATTGAAACTGAACAAATCTCGAAGCAAATGATGGAAGCGGTTATTAGCAGTGCAAATGAAGTATGTGGATGTGCTAAGGTAGAAGTAAGAATGTTAACGGTGAGTGGTGAATGAAGAGGTGATGCAAGGGGTTAAAAGTAAAAATGAAGCGTGGTTGAATGTACCAAAAGCCAATGATAAGGTTTCAAAAGAAAGATGTTTGAAATTATAAAAGTAGGGAAAAAGGAATACTAAAGGAAGCATACGTAGGATAAGAAAAGAGGTAAATGAACAGTTTGGAAGCAGGATGAATGGGGACTTACAAGGGAATAGGAAGCTCTTCTGGAAGGAAGCGCGAAAGGTTAAGAATGAGAATAAGGGGAATCTGCTAAGAATAATGAATAGGGATGGTGCTTTCGTAACTGATGAAATGGATGTGAGGGGAGTGTGGAAGGAATACTTCGAAAATCTGCATAACATTGGTAGTAATGAAGAGGTGGTTATAAAGAAGGTATGTGGGTTTGATGGTGCAAGAAGGAACAGGTATTTTGGGGATGAGGTCATTAATAAGGAGGAGGTAATGGGTAGAGTGAGAAAGTTGAAGAATGGTAAATCTGCAGGTATAGATGAAATTACTGGTGAAATTATCAAGAGCGGAGGTGAGATGGTAATTGATTGGATTTGGAAGTTGTGTAACAAACGGTTTATGGATGGTATAGTTTCGAGGGATTGGAGGAGAGCAGTAATAACACTATTATATAAGGGCAAGGGAGATAAGGGTAACTGGAGGAATTATAGAGGAATTAGTTTATTGATTGTTTTAAGGAAGATATATGCTGGTATTTTGGTCGAAAGAGTGCATCGAGTGACTGAAGAACTGACTGATGAAGAACAAGGTGCGTTTAGAAGTGGTAGAAGATGTGTGGGTCAAATCTTTACATTGAAACAAATGATTGAGAAAATGAGAGATAAGAAGAACAAATTGTATTTAGGTTTTATGGATTTGCAATAAGCGTATGATAGGATTAATAGGAAAGCTCTATGGCAGGTGCTAGTGATATATGGTG
>JABUQX010020998.1:12500-17500 GCA_015478945.1 Trachelipus rathkii | reverse complement strand
CCCGGTCTAAAGAGACTTCCAGTTTGGAAGCCATGTCTCCACAAAGTGCTTTAAATCCTGATCTTTCAAAGAAAACTAATGGGTTACTATCTTTATCAACCATTATAATCAATTGTATTTTAAATTTTTCACTTGACATACATAGACATAACAAGTTTTTGGCAACTGAAAAAGTTTCCACTTTAGTCTGAGTTTTTGAAATCCTGATTACCTTTTGCTTCACCTTTCTTTTTAACAATTGCAGCAATGTCTGGATGAGAGCGTTTTAAATGTCGCATTAATTTAAAGGATCCAGTAGATGTATTGTGACCCTATGAGTAAATATTAGTTTGGTAGACTCTTGCATGATCAAACTGACCGTTTCCCATCAACTGTGTTAACTATTTCATATTGACAAATGAAAGTACTTTTATCTACAGAGTGAGTAATATATTCAAGTACATGAGGTGTTTTCGATTTTCGTTTAGTTGACATGATTTTTCTAAGGATATTAAATATATATATATATATATATATATATATATATATATATATATATATATATATATATATATATAAATATTTTATATATATATATATATATAAAAAAATATATAAAAAATATATATATATATATATATATATATATATATATATATATATATATATATATATATAAATATTATATATATATAAATATGCTTAATATATCAACCTTAACATATATATATATATAACATATATATATATATATAACATATATATATATATATATATATATATATACATATATATATATATATATATAGCACCAACAATAATAATATATACCTCTTACTCAACAATAGTAATAACCCATAACTATACATATGTATCTATATGTACATATATATGTATATATATATATATATATATATATATATATATATATATATATATATTTTTTTATATATTTATATATATTTGTATAAATATATATATATATATATATATATATATATATATATATATATATATATATATATATATATATATATATAATATATATATATATATATATATATATATATATATATGTAATATATATACATATATATATATATATATATATATATATATATATATAACTCTGCTGTATAACTATATATATCATATATATATACTATAATATAAATATATATATATATATATATAACCAATAATAATATATATATATATATATATATATATATATATATATATATATATATATATATATATATATATATATATATATATGCATACTATATAGACATGCTATATATACCTATAATATAATATATATATATATATAATATATATATATATATATATATATATATATATATATATATATATATATAACATATATATAATATATATATATATATACTCTATAATAATAAAATTAATATTTACTTAATTTCTTAATTTTGTATTTGCCGAAGCCGGGTAGCATCATTTTTGCGGCAACTCAGCACGGCTCGACTCCGCTCCAGGCCCCAAAGATTTCGGCTCGGCTCCAGGCCCCAAATATTTCAGCTCGGCTCCGGCTCAGCTTCACCCAAAACCTTGCGCTCAGCGGCTCCATGGCCTCCGGCTTCACCCAAAACCTTGCGGCTCAGCGGCTCCGGCTCCATGTAACCTATATATATATATATATATATATATATATATATATATATATATATATATATATATATATATATATATATATATATATATATATATATATATATATATATATATATATATATCAGGGGCGGTTATTAGGGGATGCTAGGACGACAGAAATTTTGTTAAATGGATATCATGAACTGTTTCATATGTATTTCGGTACGCTGAAAACGACCATAACCTCCAAATTTGCACAACGGGCTTGGTTTTTTTTTTGGTAATTTTACATATTTCATAAACTAACAATATATATAATGTCTTGTTTTGTTTAACTATTTTCTATCGACATTAGTAAAGCTTTCAACACAGTACCCAGACACAACCTCATTCAAAAAATTCTAAACTCACCCTTTAATAACAATTACATAAAATGGCTATCTAATTTCTTATCTAGACGCACTGCATAGGTGTCCAGCAAACTTCAAATCTCAAAATCCTGTCTCCATTCCTGTTTAACCTCTTTACAGCTGACATTCCTACCCCCAATGTCCCAATTCAAAACTTATAACCCATGCAGATGACATACCCATATCAGACCCCTCAGTACTCATCGCAACAAATCATACTCAGACTTACCTAAATCGTCTAGAAGCTTGGTTATTTTCCAAGAGAATGTCAGCCTCTACTGAGAAATCATCTTTAACCTTGATCACCACAAAGACACCAATCATCATTACGCCCTCAAGTAACTCTAAATAACCCAAACATTCCCCTAAACTCAACACTAAAAATACTCGGTATAACCTTTGACATCCCCTTCACCTTTACCCCTCAAATTCAAAACATCATAAGCACAGTAAACAGAAAGTTAAATGTCTATGAACTCTATCTCAAAACAGTTTCATCAATGAAACAACCACGCTGACAACTTTATACAAACAATTCTCTAGAACTACAATCAACTATGGATCAACAGTTCAGTACCTTCAAGCTTCATCTACCAATAGAATCAAAATACAAAGAATACAAAATACAGTCCTTCTAACAATCACTGGTTGTCTGAAAACCACCCCAATCCAACATTTAAAAGAGGAAACAAGATTTTCTCCATTCAGGATCATTTAAATATGACAAGAACACAATTTTATGCCAAGGTTCTCGACCCGACCCACTCATGCCACAACTACCTACAAGAATCCAACATATAACCAATAGATCACACTATACATCGTATAAAATCCCCTCCCTCTCCCGCTGCCCTCTACTACGGCGAACTCTTTAGAACCATTCCACTCCTCCTAACAACACATCTCTCTTAAAACATATTCACACATACTTTACACAACAAAACTTCAACATTCGACCAAAAAATCACTTCATAAAATCCCTTCAACCTAAAATATCAGCAACATAAAACACACTCAGAAAAAAGATTCAAATCTCACTCTCTAGATTGAGATCCGGGAATCACCCGGAACTTCCGGAGGACAGACACAAGTTTCGACTCGAAGAAGCTACATCTCCACTCTGATGCAGATGACTAATAGAGGCTGACACAGTTGATCAGCTCCTTTTAAGGTACACCGCCACCCACTCCATAAAGAGCAACCTATCAGATTTCCTCAATGAAAGACCTATGGCTCAAACCAGTGGAGGTTGCTGAGTATCTAGAGATAACAAATAACAAAGACTCCTCAAATAAGGGGAGCACAAAGGAAATATATATATATATATATATATATATATATATATATATATATATATATATATATATATATATATATATATATATATATATATATATATATTGTTTTTCTAATATATATATATCATGTAATATATGCTATATATATATATAAATATATATTATGAAATTTCGTTTTTTTTTAATTTAACATTTTTTATTTATTTCCTATATTTCAAATATATTTTTTCACATTTCATATATGATATAATATTATTTGATGCAGCTACTAGAAGAATATTTCATAAATGTTCTATTATTTTATATTTCATATGATTTTTCAATACATTCTTCGTTAATTTTAAATTTTTTATGCATTCAAAATTTCTATATATTTTAACACAGTTTATATTTTTAAAATTTTATTTTGTCAATATAATATTTCAGTAATTTATTTTATTTATTTTTATTTTAAGTATAATTTTATTATTTAAATCTAAATAACATTTTTAGTTTACAAAGTTCAGAGTCCCCTTGTATCAAAAACTTGGCAAAATATAGGAGAAGACTTTTAACTCACACATTAGAAATATTAAAAAATGACATTAAAAATAGCTAAAATTTGGAATTGATTTCTATATTTTATTATGTCGTGATAAGATAATCAATTATACCTTTTACTAATGAAATATATGTAGAATTACATGCTTTAAATTTTCTAAATTTGAAAAAACTTATGAAAAACGGTTTTAGAAAAGAATAAATCAGCTAGAAATATTTTTCAGGATAATATTAAAAATATAGTTATCATGAAAAATGAAAATATAAAGCATTTGAGCTATATATGAATATCAAACCTAATTAAGACTCAATCACTGAAAGCTAAGCAAGCTCTATTTCTGGAAATATATATATATATAATAATATATATATATATATATAATAATAATATATATATATGTATATGTATAATATATATATATATGTAATATTTGCTATGTATATATATATATATATATATATATATATAATATAACTTAATATATATATATATAATATATATTTTATAATAATATATAATAACATATATATATATATATAACAATAACTATAATAATAATAATATATGTAATAATATAATATATGTATATATTTACTCAATAATATATATAATAATAATAATAATAATAGTAATAACATATATCATATATGCTAACTGCTATATATAACAATATATATAGCAATAATAACATATATATATCTATAGCTGCTATGTATGTATATAACATATGTATATATATATATATATCTATATCTATATCTATATCTGTATCTATATTAATAATAACTATGTAATATATATATATATATATATATATACCCGTATATATATATATATATATATATATATAAATATATATATATATATATGCTACTTAAGAACAAGAGATGGGATATATATATATAGTTTATTGCCACCGAATCTCTACCTATGAAATTTTCGGGTTCATTAACTACTGCAGTAGGGTCTTTGATCAGGGAAATTGTGTTACATGAATTTCCTAACCAAGTTAATGAAGGTACAAAGATTATCTAAGTTTGATAGCAAACCCTTCTTCGACTTAACTCATTTAAAAATTCTAGTCACTATAGGCGTGGTTTCGAATCCAGATGAGCGTACTTTATTATGCTAGAAGAACGA
>JABUQX010020998.1:0-5000 GCA_015478945.1 Trachelipus rathkii | reverse complement strand
TACAAATTATTATTGGATTGACTGGGACATTCTAAGAAAGGGCCAATGCGGCGCTTCTTAATATTAATTTTTTATTGGTTGACTGGGCATGTCTAAATAGGACCATGCGGCTTCTTAAGTATTATTCTTATCTATTATGGGTTGACTGGGACATTCTAGAGGGGTTAATGCAGCTTCTTAATTATTATTCTGAGTAATAATTAAGAAGCTGCATTAACCTCTCTAGAATGTCCCAGTCAACCCATAATAAATAAGAATAATACTTAAGAAGCCGCATGGTCCTATTTAGACTGTCCCAGTCAACCAATAAAAATTAATAATTAAGAAGCTCATTGGCCACTCACGAATTTCCAGTCAACCCATAATAAATAATAAATAAGAAAAATACTTAAGAAGCCGCATGCGCCTATCTAGACTGTCCCAGTCAACTAATAATAATAATAATAATATATATATATATATATATATATTATATATTATATTAAAATATATATATATATATATATATATATATATATATATATATATATATATATATATATATATATATATATATATATAAATATATATAATATATATATAATATATATATATTACTAGTATATATATATATATATATATATATATATATATATATATATAATATATATAATATATAATATATATAATATATATATAATATATTATATATTATATATATATATATAATAATAATCTAGAAAATAAAATAAGAAAACCGCATTGACCCTCTAGTACATGTCTCAGTCAACTCAACATAATAGATTAAGAATATATACTTAAGAAGCCGTATGGTCCTTTTTTAGACTGTCCCAGTCACCAATAAAAATTAATAATTAAGAAGCCGCATTAGCCCTCTAAAATGCCCCAGTCAACTCATAATAAATATCAAATAATAAATAAGAATAATATTTAAGAAGCCGCATGGGCCTATCTAGACTGTCCCAGTCAACCAATATAAAAAAAAAATTTAATAATTAAAACATAATTAAGAAGCCGCATTGACCCTCTAGAATGTGCCAGTCCAACTCATTAATAAAAGAATATACTTAAGAGCTGCAATGGTCCTTTAATAAGACTGTCCAGGTCAACCAATTAAAATTTAATAATTAAGAAGGACGCATAGCCCCTCTTAGAATGCTCCTCAGTCCAAACTCATAATAAATATCAATAAAAATAGAATAATATTTAAGAAGCTCACAATGGGCCCTATCTAATGTCCCCAGTCAAACCCAATAATTAATTAATAAACTAAAAATAATAATTAGAAGCAGCCATTGAGCCGCCTCTAGATTCCCAAGTCAACCATAATTAAATAAGAATAGATACTTAAGAAGCTGCATGGTCCTTTTTAGACTGTCCCAGTCAACCAATATAAAATTAATAAATTAAGAAGCCGCACTGGCCGTCTAGAATGTCCAAGTTCAACCCATAATAAATACATAAATCAAAAATAACCTTGAAGCCGATGGGCCTATCTAGACAACTTCACGCCTGTTCTTATCTTCAAAGCCAAAAATCTACCTCCTCGTTGCTTAACGTTGCGCCCTCTCCAGCATATCTATGTCTTTTCTAATAAGGGTGCTAAAATTGCAGACAATATTTAAATACTGGCCTAACATATCTATTATAAGACATTATACAAAAACAATATATATAATTTGTCTGCATCTGGCATTAATTTTCAATTTTTACCCTTAGGCCCTAGCTCTGGGTTCAAAATCTTACAATGGAAACTATGAAACAGCAACACTAAAGAAGGTTACAGACTTACGAGTTACAATGCCAATAGTTTGTTGAAAATTGAAAAATATATTAAAAACTTCATAATATATATAGTTTTATTTTAATTTTTTATTTCTATTGAAGTTAAATCACTTAAATATACAAAAAATAAAAAAAAAATAAAAAAAAAAAATAAAAAAATCAAAAAAATCAAAATAAATCAAACAAATCAAACAAATCAAAAAAAATCATGATTTCTTTATAAAAAAATCAAGTAAAAAAATCAGTTGATTTTTTTAATTTGATTTTTTTCGTGCCATCCCTGGTTTAAAGCGGTGCTGGTATGCCCTATCTGTTAATTTATTGGTCGTGTACCAATTCGCATGTCCCGAGTCTGACTGTACGTCGACGTATATTGGTTACACGACCAATAGATTAACAGATAGGGTATACCAGCACCGCTTTAAACCCAGTAAAATATACGAACTTCTATTCACTGAGCATAACAAGACAACTGTACCTGATATTTCAAAATCATTTAAAATTTTGCACACCTCATGTGAAGCCCAAAAACTGAAAATAGCTGAGGCTTATTTCATAAAACATCTAAAACCAGACATTAACATAAAGTTTAACGTATTGTCCCTTAAGTTAAATATAATATGAAATGCTAAAATCTAAAATCTAATTTGTAATTTTAATTTTTTAAATCTAGTGTTAAAATAATTCATTCTATTGTAAGAATCCAAACTCTGAAGATGTCCGAGGTTTACGGACGAAACCGGTCAGGATCTAATAAATATAAATATGCCTCTTACTTTCTTTGTAAATTATTCTCTAGATTAATATTAAGGAAATTAAATGAATATCAGAAAAAAATATTTAGGGAGTTGGAAGCAAAAAGTAAAACCTAGGTCAGCATCCCGAAAAGGCCAGGCATGTAACTAAAAAACTATAACAGGTACACGAAAATAAATATCATTTTATTAATCAGGAGACATTTTTACCCCGGAAATTAAAAAAAAAGAAAAAAAAAGAACGCTTTTTAAAAAATTAAAATTGTTAAAAATTGTTGAAAAATTACTGTTTTTTGATAAATCAAAGATGCGGCTTACTCCCGAGTATGCACGGAAAGTTGCCAAATGTTGAATTTTTTTTTTTAAAACGGACGAATACCCACGAGTAAACAAGAACGATAGATGGAGTCAGGGTTTCTCGGCCTACCGGGGGACGACGGGGGGGACTACTCTGTCCCTCCATCGGCTCGAACCCCTTAAAAAGGATATAAAAAGAAAAAATAATATTTTCTCCAAAAAACGGTATTCGGCAACTTTTGCTCCCGAGACTACTGCAGCTTTCAAGTTCAATCAGAGCTTGCGCTATTTCAGGTCTATGATATTACTAAATTTTAAGGAGTTATTAATAAAAATTAGAATAAAATAATTTTTTTTTTAAGTTTCCTCGATGAAATTACTTCCTGAAATCAAAAATGTTATTTATTTTCCTGTAGATGTTATAGTTTTCTAGTTACATGCCTGGCCTTTTCGGGATGCTGGCCTAAAACCTATAATAATAATAATAATAATAATAATAATAATAATAATAATAATAATAATAATAATAATAATAATAATAATAATAATAATAATAATAATAATAATAATAATAATAATAATAATAATAATAATAATAATAATATAATAATGAATAATAATAATAATAATAATAATAATAATAATAATAATAATAATAATAATAATAATAATAATAATAATAATAATAATAATTTTTATAATAATATAAATGTTACTCCTTAAAAATTAGAAATTATTTTATTCATTTTTAATATCTAAAGTCAGAAATATTTCTTATTATAAGAAGAATAAATATCAAATTGAAAACGAATGTCAATTACACTCTTTGTTTTAATTTTTTGTGTTAGTACGACGGATTTTGCTTAACTAGTATGTTCCCGCATTGCTACAATGCGGGGTGGTGTCGTATCTTTGGCCGGCTTTAGAAAAAGCCTTAATATATTTTATAATTATTGATTAGGTAGTTATAAGCACCGATTTCGATTACATTTCCTCCATTAAAAACCGAATATATGATTAGGATAGACGGTAATTATACCAAAATTTACCGGTAAATTTTGATTATACTAAGAAATTTCTAATAAACTAAATATTATAATATAGAAAAAAAAAAAACATTCACAAACAAATTTAGACAAGGTTTAATTTTTTCATAAACTTTAAAACAAATGGAAAACAATTATATTTTTTATATCGCAAATTTAATGATAATAATAAATTATTATTATTATTATTATTATTATTATTATTATTATTATTATTATTATTATTATTATTATTATTATTATATTATTATATTATTATTATTATTATTATTATTATTATTATTATAAATGGAACTAGCAAAAGCAATAAAACAAACAATAAAAAAAATAATAATAATAATAATAATAATAATAATAATAATAATAATAATAATAATAATAATAATAATAATAATAATAATAATTTATCCTAGTTTAAGTAATTTTCACACTTCTGCCGCCGTTGCATCTCGTTAGATCTGGCTCGAGTTAGGTCACTTGAAAGAGCCTCCTTCCCAAACGCATGTGGAAATGTTAGTCACAACTACATTTCAAAGAAATATAATAGTTATTATTATTATTATTATTATTATTATTATTATTATTATTTTATTATTATTATTATTATTATTATTATTATTATTATTATTATTATTATTATTATTATTATTATTATTATTTTTTTTTTATTTAATATATATATATATATATATATATTATATATATATATATTATATATATATATATATATATATTATATTATAATATATAATATATATTTATTATATATATATATTTATATATATATATATTTATATTCTTAATCATGTACCCTAAGTTGCTTTAAACGGATTATATTACAACAGCACACATTTACATTTTAAACACTTTATTTTAATTATTTAAAACAATTAAAACTGATTAATTAGACGACTTTCGTTATAATAACCTTTTTCAAGTCTATCTAAATTCACAATAAGGTAGCAAGTGTTTGTGGAATTAATTTGAAATATGAATATTTATTTGATTCGGTTGGTTTGTTCGAATAAACAGACTTTTCTGTTTGTAGGAAAGGTGAAAGTTTCCATAAAATTACCATTTTTGGAATCGAGTCGATCCTGTCACACAAGATACTCTC
>JABUQX010020997.1:0-26746 GCA_015478945.1 Trachelipus rathkii | reverse complement strand
ACTCGAACACAGTTCTGTAGTGTGCAAGATCTTATTTATAACCACAGTATTAACCATAATAATTTTTCATTGAAAAAAAGAGTACTTTCAATCTTCCAAACTCAAAACCAACTAATAAAACAAATAAACCATATACATTAAAAAATAAGTTATTTTAAATATATTAATTAATCTGAAAGGCGAACATGGATTCAGTTGGGTAGGCCGACAACTATGAAGAAACTCCTTTGAAAGGTATTGCATAAGTATAATGCTTCAGACAACACTACAAACCATTTTTTCTACGCATATTTCTGCACTTCACGCACTAAAATTCTCTCAATACAAGAGAAAAGTAAACTATCTCGCTGATAGATTCATGTAACGCATTCATAGAAAACCCTACCACCCTAACTGCACTACATATCAACCACAACAACACACCAAAAATCCAGAGACCAACAAACATCCATGTCATCGGTGACAGATCAATAGATTACCAGATGTGCTATAAACGATCATAAAAGTCCATTCAAGTATCGTAAACATCGTTAACAGTACCGATCGCCACGGATGTGGCAAATTCCTTTTATTTTAAGCCGAAGCCATTATTAATTTTCAGATGTTCGAACTGTGAACTCGATACACGCTACGCACGATGGAGAAGGTTCACACAGTCCGATAGGGTTTCCAATAGTTGCCGTTACTCAATTGGTTTTCATACCGCACATGAAATGGAGACGCAAGTGCTACTTCTATTATGACACCTCTCCACACCAGGTACACCTCCTGCTATATCTTCACTTATGTCGATCACATCACGGATCAAACACACCCTATCCATCATAGCCATGAGCAGCCAGACCGCAAACTAATCTTGAGGAATCACATAGCACAAACGAATAAAAGGTCTCATTAAATCTTGAACAGCCATCTCGACGTATAGGTAAACTACCAAAACAAGAACCATGTATCAGTACGCTTATCCCACTGTGAAACAAATTAACCATATCAAAAACGACACATCAGTTGGAATAACGAAGCTCCGAATTGGTGAAGATATCAACAAACAGGTGTAGAGACTGTGGAGGAGATGACAACTAAGTTCCAACAACCGCCAGATAACAGCAGAAAAGCACAAATCCGCTTCCACCCAACTCACATGAAACAAACAGAAAACTCAGAACTTATGCCCGTAAAGGACCGAACGCAACAACAATTAGTAGGCTAATGAAGATTCTTACTTTTCAATCAATCAAAGAAAGCAAACAAAGAATACACACAGACACGAACGAAGCCATACTTCCAGTTCAACACAACAAAAAGACAAAAAAAAAAGTATCCACACACCCTCTACCACTATTCAATACTCGTCTACGTAAGCACACAACCAAAACAACCTGCTCACCATCTACCATAATTTCACACCGAACCAACCACAACACACAACCCAAACACACAGCCAACACCAAACAACCCCCAAAAACACACACAACAAATAAACATACGTACAACGAATAAAGCTTCTTATTATACACACCACACACACAAATGAACTATTATTAGCTTACACCGTAACAACCACTTTCGTATTATACACATTATTACACGACGCCATTAAGAAACATAGCAACATCTCAATTCGAAACTCAGAAACAAATACAATTAAAAACCTGCACAATAACACCAAACCGCAACAACACTAAACGAACCAATATAAAAGACACGCAATGAAACGAGAGTTAACCATAGAAAAACCAAAAAGCATTCCACCACGAACATAACACCTGGTCAACCAACAGTAAACAACAACATAAACACAACTGTAAACAAACCGTAACCTATATCAATAACTTATTTCCACACAGCACACCACTACCCTCACTACAAACCCCATATTAAACAAGTACCATGAACTAACATAAACCCCCCTACTCGAAAGACCAGCCCCAATAATTACATCTCTCCCAACAAAGAACAACAAAAAATATTATAATCAATCTTTAGTCCATTAACACAAAACTAACCAACGAACACAAAAAAAAACCAACCCAACATAACGCTAACAACAAATGACACCCAACACACATCTATTATCAACACAACCTCAACACCAACACCACAACGAAACTAAAGTTCTCTTAACAAAATATCCACTACACCACAATAACGAAAATATCAACATACCTAACACAAGCGCATGAAAACCCCACCACCCCCGTAAAACCCACCCAAACAGCTCTTAAACTACACAAAATGTAAGCATTAAAGTACCAAATACCACATAAAAAACCTAGAAAATAAAAACGACAACATAATACTCTAAACATGACTACACACAACACAACCTAACACAAATGGCAATAAATCACACGTACGAAATCATACACCACAACATTACAAACACAAACTTCAGACAGCTTCAAACCCAGATTAACAAAGATCTAACTACACACAACACTCCATCCAACAACGTCACCTATACATCTCACAACAACCTTTTTCAACACGCACATCAAAACAACTACTATACAATCACCAACAATAAAAAAAACCATTTTACAACCAACTACGTCTCACATCACCTCCTATACATACTAAAACTCACCGTGATTAAGACAGTTTTAACACTGTACCAACTTTATCACAATCCTGTTAAACACTCAATAACAACCGTACATATAAATGCTGGAAACAAAAACCCATAAAAAAAAGTTTATCACACATCAGAAAAAAACATCATCGTAGCATTATACAACACAACCGACAAAATCCCGAAAATACTATCATAAACCTCAGATCTAAACCATATACCCTTCAACAACTCCCAACGCAACCTTACACACCACTGAACACTTGCAACGAACCCACAACTCAACACTAACAACCAGACAGCACCTCAATATCCTAAAAAACCAACCGAAACTAACAGAAAAAACCAACAATACAACAACACCATCTCATTATCCGGAACACTCGAAAACACATGCACAACAATAAAAGTTCTTATGAATAAAAGTGTCACAAAGCCCCATACAAAAGCATGTTAAAATCATATAATTAACTTAGATATATTAACTCATACACAGCAGTAAATATCAGCTAAAATCCAGTAACATACAAACTCACCCCAATCCTCTGCAATCGCCCACCTACCATCCACGCCCTAGCAGGTAGATTAATTGAGACTACATATACATCTTCCAAAGTCATAATATCCGTCGCACAGTATCATTTGGAAACACGAAAACACACCACATTACAAGCACATAACCATAAATATTACAGTTCTTTATATAATCGAACCTCACGGACAATATAGATTAACCAACAAGTTTTAGCATCAATAAGCTAAACATGTCCATACAACCGACACATAGGCATAACTCAACGTACCAAAGCATGCGACCTAACATACCTGTGCGTAGATAGACATAAATGCAGCTTAGAACAACATCACTGACAAATTCACCTACTTTTCAAAGGTATTTAAATTGGCCACATAACCAGGATAACACACTCACCAATGACTACGATAATGTCATCCAACAATTTACTCGCATATCACAAACAGGTTAAGAGCCGCATCATCCTAAACCCACCAATTCCTTAAACAAGAACAGTCAGCCAATCATAAGTCAAACAAGATTACCAACATCGTTGTAACTCATGAACAATAACCAGCCATCTCCAAATCAAACGATGTCACATCGGTTTTGAGCATCTAACACGAATTGACTATGCATGAAACATAAGACAATTAGCAACAAATGTTAGAGGCTCAAGCCACTGAAATTAGCCAACAAACAACTTAACTAAGGCTAATGTTCAACAAATCACTATCATCGTCAGTTAACACAGTACTATCTTACAAAAACTCATCCATTTCTCTAACCACAATCCGTGTTATTTTCACATTTTGTCATTAGCAATATATTAACTTACCTACCTGAACTTTAGCGAATTAAAACAGGTTTGTCATATAATCGAAGGGAGTTATCTAAAGCACGCACATAACCTTCGAGAGAAAACACCAGAGGGAAGCCTCCTTGTAACACCTAACGCTTTCAGCAGGTGACAATGAAATATTCCTTATTCCATATCCATTAAAAGACCCCACCCACCTTTCAGAAAATATCAATTCACAACTATAGATTTGTCACACAGCTTACTACATACAGAAGCGTTTGGAATAGCATGTAAGCATGTAAAGCACTACTTGGAAGATCACCCAGAGAGAACGCAATTGAAAAAACCCAGTACTCGGCAGGCTACCCTGAAGGGGTAAGTAAGCGGACTCTACAGTAAAGGAGCACAGCCCACAATGTCAAAGGGTATGTACGTGTAACGTACCTCTTCGCGCACTAGAACGTAATCTCGTCTGCGACGAGATTACGTTCATCCACAGCTCCGCAAAAACCTAAACACATCTACAGTATACCCAGGCCAATTTCCGCGATCGCTCAGAGCCGCAACAAAGGAGATAAGGCAAGTAGATTTCGGCATCCCCTCGAGGGGGTACACCCCTCCTATATACATCCTACAGACTTGAAATTTACACGGAAACATTTCGTCATTAGGCTCAAAAGTTAATAAATCTGTGTCCATTATAAAGACAAAACAAATAATCAACATCCTAACCTATATCAATTCTTAGAAGAACAAGAAGACGGTGGGTCGAGCTCAAATGTCAGCCCATCACTACTTAATATATATAATATAATATTATATATATATATATAATATATATATATACTATATATATACCATAGTATTACTCATCAAGTCATATATACCTATAAATACTAATATATATACTACTTTATCAGGCAGATGGCAAATCTTGATTTCTGTGGCCTGGATGTATCTAAAATAATGTAAACAAGAGGAGGATATATATAAAACATTAATAAAATATAAACAACACAACATTGGTAATGTCTAGGTATACATGTCTATGGGAACTTTACATTCGACATAACTTAGTGGATAAATATCATATTACTAAATATACTATATTATATAAAATAACTCAACATATATATAAATATAATACATCATATATATAATATATATATTAATTATAATGCAAGGAAAATTCCGCTCAGATCTCATAAAAAAATATATACTTATAATTAATATAAAACTAATATAACATAATATATCATACTATATAACTATAGTCAAACTATACAATAATAGTATTACTATAACCAAATAAACTAATATTATATAGTATATAAAGGTGAGACATTAACGCACGAAAATTTGTTAAAGCGGTATAATCGCTTAATTAACTTTTTTTATTAACTTTAACGTTCTTCATCTAAATTAAATCAAAAGATGTCAACCAGGACACCTCACCAATGGATATAAGCCTAATGATGTCTAATAAGTTTAAAAATTTCCTGCAATCCAGCATAAATCAACCAGATATTACTTAATTTAGAATTCCCCCCTATAAGAATTAATTTAAATCTTAATCAGATATTACTATACATTAATATTGAATTCTAGATTTTAGAATAACAGATAAACTTTTTTTTCCAAAATTTCCTAAAACGCTTACTTCAAATGGCACCTCAAAAATGTGCGTTTATTTTACAACGAGCGTATTACATACCCCCGCATTTAGTGTGCCTTCTACACATGTTTTTTTTGACTGTATGCTCAATTTGTCTAATGCGGATTCGCTTGAAAGTGACAAAAAAGATAGTAACTGTTGCCGATCATGAACTTATTAACTTTTTCGTTCTATATACATTGAAACCTGCATTCTTTAGTGACATAGAAAAATATACAGAATAGGCCACAAATAAAGCGTCCACC
Organism: Trachelipus rathkii; assembly: GCA_015478945.1. Taxonomy (NCBI): domain Eukaryota; kingdom Metazoa; phylum Arthropoda; class Malacostraca; order Isopoda; family Trachelipodidae; genus Trachelipus; species Trachelipus rathkii. The sequence continues at coordinate 20,938 of JABUQX010020997.1, read as the reverse complement.
AAAACAATAGATACAACATATAAGTAATAACAAAAAAAAATCAATAAAATATTCTGTATTAAAAACTAGTAAGTATACGCATCCAACATATACCTCTACTTTTACCTCCAATAAATAACTCTAACTCACGACTAAAAGCCAATAATACATACTAACAGCTACACATAAAATTAAAACATAATAGGGAAGTATTCTTATCGGCAAGTAGAAAAAACAATTCACTATATCAAAACGTGAATTAAATTTCAAAGATATCAAACGTCCTATGAAAGGACATCAAATATATTAAAATTGATTATGTAAATATGTATCTTTATTATCTATTATTGTATATATATATTCTATTAATTCATAATTATATAACATTATTATATAATATATTACAATTATAATAATTCAAAAAGCTTTATACTAAACAGATTATAATCTATAAAATCTATTATTGATTATTATCTTTATTATTATTAGTTTCAAATCATTATTAACACTTCAAATTACTATCTCTTTTTAAACACTTTCATTAATATATCTATTATTATTATTCATAAATTATATCATTATTACATATACAACTTAATTATTACATTCTTATTCTCTTTTATTTCTGCTTTTGTTAAAATTGTATCATTGATACAAACTCTTGCGGATATGTGAAACATTTCGAGTGACTTATGGAAAGCAAACTACTTTCACATACAAATTATATTAACATATATAATATTAACTCATTCATCTATACTTAATTCATTATTAATTATTATTATTATTATTTTATTATATATATATTATTATTATTGTTTTATCATCATACTAATTTAACATTATATCATTATCTCATTTCTATATAATTATATTAATATCTTCACCCAACACACCCATTCTCCCTATTCTATTAAATTTTATCTAATTCCAATTTTCAAATTCCCCACCCCCACCCCCCCCACCACCCAAAAAAAAAAGCAATTCAATTCACAATTTAATTATTATTAATTATTACTATTATTGTTACTATTATTATTATTATTATATCATATATATATTAATTAATTATTATTCCTATTAATTACAGTATACCGCTCATACACTATGCCAATTGTTATATATCTAATTATTATATATATATTATTCATTATTATCTATTAATTATTCTTATTTTATTACTATATTATTACTTAATTAATTACTTACTAATATTCAAATTAAATTAAAATTTATAGCGGATTCTATAAAAATTAATATTTATTCTATAATTATTTATAAAATTATGTTATTTTATATCAATCTCAATTATTATTATTATTAATTCTCTACCAACAATCACAATCCTTTAACAAATGAATAATTAAGTAACGAAAAAAATCCCTGTTCTAAACATATGAAATCTCAACTTCTTTTATACGGACCTCCGTCCTACTGTCTATCAAATAACATACACATAAAAATATAACCTATATAATAATATAAGCTAAAATAATAATAAAATACATAAAATTAGCTACACTATACTAATACAATCAGTATAACATAATACTCAATAATATATACATACTATAAAAACATCAATCAAACCATAAATAACCTCAATTAAAATCATATAATATACTCCTCTAAATAACCACATATACATAATAACGCATAAAATCAAAATAATATATACACCAAATACTACCAAATATACATACTATATAAATATATAAACGCCTACTATAATAAATAACAAACACACTCTAATACAGTTATATTATCATTAAGAATAATCTTGAATAATCTGCACTCATAATATAAGGGATTGTGGGGTGAAATTCGCTCAATATCATCTCTTCAACAATAATTTTCATATGTACTGCATACTTTGATGCAATTCCGACACTTAACTTTCCGTTACATTTCATTTACGATAAACCGACTACTCAATTGATAGCGCCGTTAATTCTTTTTTGTTAACGATTCAAGGAGTAACGGCCGTTAACTTTACTCATTAACGGTGGCCGCACCTTTGATACATATATATTAAATATTACTACTATATAATATATAAGATAATATATTATATAGTAATATATCTATATAAATCTATATAATATATATATATATATATATATATATATATATAAAGTTTAAAGTGAAATCAAAGCACTTGAATAAATATAATGGAAAATTTGCATGATAAAAAATTAAATGATTATAATATTACAGCATTAATAAAAAATTAATAATATCGCGGGTTTTCAAAGTTTAAACGCAGTTTCCTTTTCAAGCGATAATGACATATTGAAGAAAAAATTAAAACAAAACAACAAAAACTACGACATTACATGAAACATTTACAAACTACGTAACACAATCATTAAACTCAAACAACAACAATTTTTTAAAAAAGAACTTTTTAAAACCTAATTTACGACTACTTCTACCGAAAGTGAACCTATATATATAATCATAATAGTAGTGTTTTGAATTAAAAACAACTCGGTTTTTTTTCTAAAATTGTTGTATTTATTATTGGAAAGAGAGATGCATTAATTGTTAATGTTCAAACAATGATTTTCATTTCTTCTTCACATTCAACTTATTGAAGAAGAATTCTTGACATTGGCCAATTTTTGAGACTGTACAGAACTGGGTTGGCCGAGAACCACACAGCACAGCACCGCACCATGTTAAGCGCACCACGCACTGGACAGCACCAAAAGTCATTTTTGTCTCACCTCACCGCACCTCTATATTTTAAAAATTGCACCACACCGATACACTGAATTTGTGTGGGGCTCCGCACCGCACCGCACAGCACCAAACTGAGTCACCGCACACCACTCCGCTTTTTACCGCACCGCACCTGGTGCTTCGGCCAACCCTAGTATAGAGTATGTAGTCCTCAACTTTTAGCTATAGATGTAAAATGTTTTAAAAAGATTTTTTTAAATGTTGAAATATCCGGAAAGCGTCATAACTAAATCGATGTTTTTTGCAAGAAAATATTTTTATAATCTCAGTGACTCCAAGTCTTTCAAAATGGAGAACATTTTAATATATCGAGGAAATTTGGATTTCGAGTCAAGAAGGATTGTTCTACATAATGTCATCTTGGTGTCATCAGTTCCTTTCACTTTAATTAAAGAATATTTTAAAACCTGTTATTAAAAATAGAAGAAAATAATGCAGGACTATATAAAAAAAAACATTTCCGAAATTGCACAAAGAAAGAAATAGGAGAGACTAATGACTTCAAAAGAAGAAATTATCAACACATATTCTTTTAGCCTTTAATTAATTATAAATTTATCCAACTGAACTTTTTTAATAATTTTTATTATTTTTTTATTTAAATGAATAATTTATTATAATATTTTTCTTTAATTTAATATTTATATAACACAATAAGAACGAATTTCCCAAATGACTTAAAGTTAAGTTAATGGATTGAAAAAGAAATTTCAATGAGCTTCATTTACTCTATTAAAGTTCGAAAACAGAAAAAGTAGATATTTTACAATATATATATATATATATATATATATATATATATATATATATATATATATATATATATATATATATATATATATATATATATATATATAAATATATATAAAATATATATATATATGCACAATATATATAGAGTACTATATCATACTATATATACTTTATATATATATAAAATTGCTATATATAATTATAAATATATAATATATATATCATATAATATTATTATATATCATATATATATATATAATCTATATAAGATATATAACTATAACTATATAAATATATATAATATATATAGTGCAAATAAAATTTTTTTATATTTACAATATAATACGCCCTACACTATAAATCATCATATATATATTATATAATATATATATATCTTATAATATATATATATATAATTATTATATATATATAATATATATATAGTAAATATTATATATATATATATATATATATATATATATACTAATATATATATATATATATATATATATATATTATACTATATATCGTTTTAACATGATCCTAATATATAATATAATATATATAACATATATATTTATACATGGGCGTAAGGCAGGGGTGCAGAGGTGGGGCGGACTTGCCCCCTAAATCTTGCAATAAAAAACTGGACTTAGATGTTTGCCAGACGACGATTTTAAAGTATGGAGAGTAGTAGAGAAAACTGAAAAAAAGTAACATCAAATCAATAGATACTTGAAGTAATATTTCTATTAACTAACGTATTATAAAAATACACTTTTTTTTATATTTTTAATAGCTGTTTTAGTTTTATATTGGCCTTGGACAGTCCAACTAGCTGATTGTTGTTCTTAATTCAGCTCAGCTTTTTCAAGACAGTATATACTATGCAATAAGGACACTCTCAGTATATGTTTCGATAGCATTTGGCTGCTGGTAAAAGTATGCTATATATATATATATATTATATAATATATACTATATCATATATATATATATAATATATATATTAATATATATATTATATATTATATATATACTATATATTATGTACAAAATACTATAAAATATATATATATAATATAATACATATATATTATTAACAACCCATATTATCTATTAATTATATACATATTCACCTAGAATATATATCTATATATATAATACATAATTATATTATAATATATAAATAATATATATATATATAATCATATATCATATATAATATATATTACTATAATATATAATATATATACTTACGTATATATATAATATTAATTATATATGTATAATATATATATCTATTTAATATATAATATATATAATATATTAATATACATAAATATATAAATCTATATATAATATATATATATATATATATATCTATATATATATATTATAAATATATAGCTAATATATAATATACTAATTATAATAATATATATAAGTATAATATCTAGATATATATACTATATATATATATATATTATATACTATATACTAATATATATATATATATATATATCATATATATTATAACATTATAGTATTATATATAATAATATATATTACTATATAATATATCTATAAATATATATATAAACATATAACTATTATACATATATAAAATATATAATTAAATATAATATATATATATATATAATATAATATTTACTATTATATATATATATATAATATAATATATATATATATATATATATATATATACTATATACGTCAATCCTTAACTCCAATAAACTAACAATATGGTAGCCCTACTACTATAGTATATATATATATAATATCATATATATATATAATATATACATGTTATAATATACTATTATATATATAATATACTATATTTATATTCTATATTAATATATATATATATATTATTACTAATATAATATATATATATATATAATATATATATTATTATTAATATATAATCACTTTCAACCTTTAGCCCCCCCCTAAGTGAAATCGATTGCTATGACCCATGGTATTATAAATATATATATATAACTAATATATATCTATATATATATATTATATATAGTATAATATATAATATAATATATATATAATATATAATATATAATATAATATATATTATATACTATATATAATAGTATATATAATATATACTATAATACATATAACTATATATATTAAATACTCACCACCAAAACACTTATATATATGACTATACAATGTATATAATAACACAATAAACACCAAATACAACTACTACAATTAATATATATATATATATAAGTATATATACATCTACTAAATAACATACTAATATAATATACTTAACTACACGTAAATATAATAAATAACCTAAATACTAACACACAATATCACTTAGTATATACATATTAACAATAATATATAAACCATATCCATATATATAACCGTATATATATAATACTATACATAAAGTACATCAGTTCTAAATCATAGTAAAACTATACACAATAATAATAAAAAACTAATATACCTAAATAACAATAATAACATAATAACACCAATTGAAACAAAACATACATAACATAACATACCATACTAAGTAAATAATATCATGCAGTACATACATAATACCTATATAACATATAATATTACAGTGGAGCTTATTTAAGGGGGGGGGCCAGGGGGCCATGCCCCCCGAAATTTTTTAGACAGCCAGCTTTCACAAATTTTAATGACATCATACAAGAATATAATATAAATATAAAGTGATAATATCTATAAAAAATATACATATTTATATATATCGATCGCCACGCTAGCTCCAACAGAACAAATCTACGTAGAAGCTCAATCTCACGAATTAAAACTAAAACTGAAACATATCCAGAAGAAAACTTATAACATTAAGACAATTTCAGTAGACCACTTTTTGAACCGAACTCTTGTAAGAGCATCCACTGACTCATAGAAGCCTCGACCACAAGTAATTGAGTCTCGCAAAAAAACACCCAACAAAATATACAACAGAACTGTAACAAAATTCTAAAACACATTCACAGATCCAACACCTTTACACCTCAACTTCAAACCCACAGTACTTAGCTATCGCCACATCATATTTTATACAATTTTTGGATATTTAATATCAGCATTAGGAGAAGAGGTTTTTAAATCATAAAGGAAAATGTAAGTTCCTTGGAATTTGGCATACCGAACAGGATTGTTAATGTGCCACCTGGGAGAAGAAAAAACGATTGCTATAACTATTTTTAAAAGAAAGATCTCGAAAGCCCAAGACAGATGAAGATTTAGTAAAAGCAGAAATATATTTATGGAAGTTGACAATGGCATCACAGCACAGGATCAGCCCAAAAATACGCAATATATGGACCAGTTTCTTTTCCAGTCACAATTTCCAATAGTTTACATCCTTGTTGCAAAATACTGGGATTTTACCCGTGTTTAATGCTTCAGTATAAAGAGGCTTTTCAAATTTAACTTCTAGAAAACCTACTGAGAAATTAATATTGGGATGAAAGAACTTACCTAAGCTTGACCCTTCCTCTACATACATCGAATATGAATAAAAAATTGAGCGCTGTACCTTCGAAACTCGCTCACTCTCATGTCCAAGCGATGATTTAACAAATTTCAGGTAAGATAATTTTAGAAATTTATATACAAATTCTTCCCATTTTTTCAGGAATTTAATATTTTGTCCTTTCCACGATATATAATATATATATATATATATTATATATATATACTATATAATATATATATATATATATATAATATTATATACTATATATATATATATATATATATATATATATTATATATATATATCATAATATAATATATATTTATATATAATATATATTATATATATATATATATATATATATATCATTATCATTATATATATATATTTATATATATATTATATATTATATATATATAGTATATATTTATACTATATATTATAATATATATATATATATATATATATATATTTAACATATATATTTATATATATACTATATAATACTATATATTTATATTATATAAAGAACGATTTTTGCTTTGGCCCCCCCGGAAAAAAATTCTGGATTACGCCACTGCTATATATATAATATATATAATGGATATATATATATATAATTTATATAATTATATATATATAATATATATTATATTTAATACTATATATATATATACTATTATATATTATATATAGTATACATAATATATATATATATATATATTAATATATTATATACATGTAAATATATAAAATTAATATATACTATATATATAATATATATATATTTTAATATAATATAATAATATTTATATATTTTATATACTAATATAATGTAAATATTATACTATAAGATATATATATATTATATATATATAATATATATATATATAATATAATACCTATTATATATATATATATATATCTATATATATATATATATATATATTAACTATATATATATGATAATATATATATAATATATATATATATATTATATAATTATAGTATATAATAATAATATATATATATCTTAATATATATTATATATATATATATATATATCTTATATTATATATCATATATTAAATATAATTATAATACTATATATATATATATAATTATATATATATTATATATCAACTATATATATACATATAATACTTATACGTATATTTATATATACCTAATATATATAATATATAATTACTATACATATATACTATAATTATATAATATATATCAAATATAATACTACTATATATATATATATAATATACTATATTATATATTTATAATATATATATTATATATTATATTACATTATTATACTAATATAAACATATAGATATATATATAATAAAATATTTTATTTATTATTAATATATAATATTACTATATATATATATATATTATATATATATAATATATTATATATATTATTATATATATATATATATATATATATAAGTATATATATAGATAATATATATATATATATATATATATATATATATATATATATATATATATATATATTATAATATATAATTACATATTATAATATATATATATATATATATAGATATATATTATATATATATACTAATATATATATAATATATACTATATAATATATATATCATAATATATATATTATATAATATATATATATAATATATATATTACTATATACTATATTATAATAATATACTATCATCATATTATATATATACATATAACTATACTAAATTAATATATATATACTATATATGTATATATATATTATATATATGATAAATATATATAAAATTATATTGATATATATACTTATCTATATACATATATATATATATATTAATATATATATATGATATATATATATAGATATTTATATATATATATATATATATATATATATATATATTATAATATACTATATACTATAATCATACCTTATATATATAAAAAATATACCTATATACTATATATATAGTATAGTATATAATATATATATTATATTATATATAATATATATATATATATATATATATATACGATTATATAATGGGAGGGAGGCAGGGGGGCAGGGGGGCACTTGACCCCCCTAAATCTTAGCGAGAAAAAAATTACGAAGTTAATATGTTTCCAGACGACGTTTTTAAGGTGTTGAGTTTGAAAAAAACATTGAAAAAAATACATCCAATGATAGATAATGAAAGTATAATTATAGATTAATAACGTAATTATAAAACGTAATTATATTCAAATTTTTCAAAAATTTTAATGTATTTCCTTTTCATATTGGCTTAAAGTCAACTAGGCTTTGATGCTTTTATACAGCTGGGCTTCTTATTGACATTATTCTCTTGGCTAGAAGACATCTCCGGATATAAGATCGATAGGCATTTGACGGCTGCCAAACTTGTTAAATCAATCACGGAAAGCATTACCCGTCTGCATATTAGCTGCAGACCAGAAACAAGTCGAATCCATTTACACAAAGAAAATCAACAGAAAATATTACCAAGCCAATACTTTGGAAAGACACTAATTAATTCTGCCGGAACCATGACTTACCCTTTTACGAGGTAAAGACCTGCAGTGAGTGGAATTTCTTTGAAGGACATGGAATTAAGCTTCGAATAGAGATGCGAGGTGATGTGGATTGAAGAACTATTCTCAAGAGACAGAAGAAATCCAGTCTCGCTGATTCAATATGAATGATACAAAATCTTGTGTGGATTTCTAAAAAAACATGAATGCTGTCGCGGTTGCAATTTTTTTTTTGTTATCTTACTCCATATTGGCAGATGAAACTTGCGGATTTGTCAGGGCACACGAACAATTATATTATAGCGGATTCATAAGGTTTTTTCGATTCTTGAAAAAATGACCTGGTTTGAGAAGAATGTCTGGGGGTTTAAGTTCTTGAAGTTCTTGAACCATTTTGCCAAAAAAGCATTGATTTGTTTTTTAGGAAAGGTTTGAACGAGTCTACTGCGTTCGTTCAAGAGAGTACGACAAGCTGCGCAGCATTGGCAGGATTAAACATAGGGTCAAAAAATGCGGCGAAAAATTATGAAAAAAAAGTTTTTAATTTTCACTATGTAGCCATCGGGTTATTGGTCATTAATGAACCTCAAACATTAATTCCGGAAGAATTTGAAATACTTTTGCCAGACAAGTATAAGAAAAACTTTTATCAAACTTCCACCATAACAAGGTAAAATACATGGTCCCGAAACTTGCCTAACTTGTGAAAACCCGTTCGGACTCAAAAGGACTATCGATAGTAATTGCTGCGCGTTCCTTTTCGATACAAATATGATAACAAATATGTTTGAAGGCAAACAACTCAAACAGAAAAACAGCTTTTTCTATTATTCTGTTCAGGCAAACAAAGACCCAATTTCATTATGTACCTCTTCGGTAATAAGCCAAATATTTTTGCTTTAGTTGAACCAGGGGTTAAAATTATTCAAACAAAAAATATTTACCGCTAAAGTGGGAAGATTCAGCTATCCAAAGAATTTGAAAGGTTGTCAAAGACCAATGCAAACTGCTGATCAAATAATTGCTGATCTTGCTCTTATCCGCCAATAGTTAATTACTGCTGAAGTTTCTAGCCTAAAACTTGCACCACCTAGAAAAGTACACTCAACAAAACAATCTAAAGCAAATCATCCTGCTGACAACTCTTGCCTCGAACTATTTTTGGGAAGCGTTCTGTACTACTGTGCACTTATCTTTGGACACTCACATCTCCAATATCTCCTTAGAGACTTAGATTTTCAGAAAACAACGTTGCCAGCATTTTATCTTTCTCATTTGCATCCATTTCTTATGTTAGGTGCTCCCGTAGGCAATTTGCACGAGAAAGATTAAAAATGTTTTTTATGATCTATGATGTCAATTAAAATATGATACGAACTCACTAAAGAACCCTATAGGTATACCTTGGTGGCTGGAATAAAAGAAATAGATGGATAAGCAACAAAGTTGAAGCACTTGGAACTTAACTATATATTAAAGAAGCCGCCCCTTTTTTTTTATCTCAAATCACAACAACCTGTCGAATTAATTTGCAATGGTCGGATACCGTGTTCCAATCCCAGCTATCATATGAAAGAGTCTTTCAGCATCTACAAAGAGTAAGACTCTGGCTAAGCGTACTCGGCATACATAATGAATAGAATCAAGACAGAGTTAATGCCGATCTAATGCACAGAGCAAACATGAGCTCACTTCACTAAACAGAATTATGTAAGTGAAAAAATGAACATCATACTTGCAATAAGCAAACGGTTAATTTGCGAATTCGCCTGAAAAATCCAGGCGCACACATCTAACTGCTACAAGTTCATAGCAATCTTAATATTAATGATCTACCACCACCTTCAGTCAGTGACTCCAAAGTACATCAGCGATGCTCCCAAACCATAGACCTCCTAGAACCATATTATACTCTTTACGTGTTTCTCAAATACTTTTTCCATTTTATTTCTCTGCCCTATAACGCTCAAACACCTTTCATGACACTATTCCTTACTAAAACTATCGCAAATAACATCGCTTGAGCCTATAGGAACGCTTCGTTAAAAACCTTGCATATTCCAATCCTATTTATAAACCGAAGTAACTTTATATTATCCTTGAGCCATTATCTCGACAAACCATCAAAAGAACCATCAACACATGCCTTTAGTATAACCACACGATACACACATAAGCACCTACGACCACCTCCACAAACACAATATCCCTCCCTATAATACACTGATACTACAACTCACGCTAATATAAATATACTTATATTATTTATATATATATAGTATTATTATATATATATATATATTATATATACTATATATATAAATATATTAGTATATATATATATATATAATATATATATATTATAATATATAATATATATATTACTATTATAATATTGTGTGTTGTGTAGTGTGCGTGTGTGTACACAATATATATATACTATATATATATATATATATATATATACATATATATATATATCATTATATCTTCTTATATATAGTAATAAAATCTTATATTTCAATTTATATAATTATAATTATTTTTTTATTTTATTTGTTATTAACTGATTAAATATATATATATATATACGATGCTATATACTATATATAATATATATATATATATATATACTATATATATTATAAATAATATATATACAATATATACCATATACATCCACTACTTTATAATAATAATATTTATTAATGATAATACTACTATTAATATTAATATTACTCCTCAAACTTTGCCCCCCCCTAAAGGAAATCTTGCCTACGCGTTATGCTAACATAATAATAATACATACATTACTGCACAAAATAATTACAATGAAAATAAATAACCTTTATCAAATTATTTAAAGTTCAAAAAGAAATGATATTTTGATAAACTTTATTCTTTTAATGTGCAAGATAAAGTTGAATTTTAATATTTTATGTATTCTAACAACAACGAACAACTATTAATGATAACGGTTTTCGGTTAATTCTATTTTGAATTTTAGACAGGAAAATTATAAGTTTTATAAGGTTTGCATATATATAAGTACATTAGTTTCTCCTTTGAAAAAGTGATTTTGTTTGTTATGACGCAGTTTCAATGTTAAAGAGATGTCACTTTATTGTCAAATTTAGAAAGGACACAAAATTCATTTATATATATATATTATATTATTACTATATATATATATAACTATATACTATATATATATAATATATATTATATACTATATATATATACATATATATATATATATATATATATATAACTATATATATATATATTATATATATATAACTTTATATATATATATATAATATATATATTTATATTATATATATTAATTATACATATATACATATGATAATATATATTATATTATTATATATATATATATATAATATATATATATATATATCAACCATATATTATATAATAAATACACAGCATATAACCTATATATACACAAAGGAATAAGGTAAGCAGAAATAAGCAACCCAAATACAATCTCCTCCCACCAACCCCCAAAAAACCCCCCCCAAAAATTTCCAATTATTAATTAATCTAGTTCGTTCAAATCTTCGGTACAGAATTATAGATATTTATTTTTTATATCTTAACATCTTTATTATATTAAATAATTAAAAGACCCCCGACCTAGAAATATAGAAAACTTTCTTTTTATCACACAAGTATAATCTCCAGTTTGCAGAATTTTGATTAAAATAGTGTGCCATAATTATTACACGTGCCTCAAATATTGAGGCACTACGTGACCAAAATATTGGAGACTTAAGTAGAGTGATGTGAAATTTAATTTGATTTATTTTTTCTTAATTCGTTTTATTTATATTTTGATCATTATCTAAGCAATCATGTTGGTCATCCAAAGCGTTCTTCAGAGCACTTGATCATTATTTCCGAGATAAACTCAAGGTTTAACCGAATTGCAAACATTCTATTGTTTCCTAATTCACTCTAATTCTCTTTGTCCGCTTAAACGAAAGGGTTTAAGCTTACCTATTAAGCGGGGGGCGTGAGTCTTAATCACGATAGAGAGAGAGAGAGAATTATATATATATATATATATATACTATATATATTTCTATTATATAATAAATTTTATTTGTATTATTAATATTATATATATATATATATTATAAATATATATATATAATATAGTATATATATTTTATGTCGAATTCTCAAAATAAAATTGTCTGCAAATTTTGTTTTGGTGGAAATTGACAATAAAATTTCTTTAAAAAAAAACTTCAAAAACATTCTTCTCGGCGTGACTTTTTCCCTTCAAATCAAAGCCTTTTATCAGGGTATAACAAAATAAGAAAAGAATAACAGGTATGAAACGTGTTAAGAAAAGTCACAGAAAAATGGAGAGGGAAGGTATGGAAAAACATGAGTAAAAGTAAAAATGTATATGTCCATATTTGTGTGTGTTTGTATATGCACGTGTGTGTAGGTGTGTTTGTGAGTGTGAGTGTGTGCTGTAGAAATATAAGAAAGATGATAAGAGAGAGAGAGAGAAGAGAGAGAGAGAGAGAGAGAGAGAGAGAGAGAGAGAGAGAGAGAGGAGAGAGAGAGAGAAAGTGAAATATACATGATAGAAAGAAAGTGAAAGAAAAAGATAGATAGATAGATAGATAGATAGATAGATAGATAGATAGATAGATAGATAGATAGATAGATAGATAGATAGATAGATGATAGATAGATAGTGCATGTAAACATCAGCTTTCGAAGGAGTTTTACGTCTTTAGCGAGAGGGAGAGAGAAGAGAGAGAGAGAAAGGATGAGAGAGGAGAGAGAGAGAGAGAGAGAGAGAGAGAGAGAGGAGAGAGAGAGAGGAAAGAGAGAGAGAGAGGGAGAAGAGAGAGAGAGAGAAGAGAGAGAGAGAGAGTAGAGAGAGAGCTTTAAAATATTCTATTAGCAAGATATCAAACATTAAAAGTTCTGTTTCATTATCAAGAGTGAAAAAATGTTGAACATTTCTATTGTATTTTCCGTTGATTGAAGAAACTCATCGCAAAAAAAAAGACTGGTTAGAAAAGAATTTTGTATATATCTTAAGTGAACAAATATTAAATTAACTGTAGTGGGTATATATTTTATTTTGTTTGCAGGTAAACTTTGGAGATTTTGAAGGAATGTATTTCTCCTCTTTCTCGAACAATGTGATATAAGTTTTTTTATTATTTTTTTATTAAATCTTATAAAAAGAAATATCGGAAATAATAATTACGTATAGAGGTTATTATTTAACTATTAAAGAAAACGACCATTTAAAGATATGAATTTCTGCAAACTATAACTAACAACTAAAGCCATACATCTGATTCGTCACGTCGCACACTCACACGTGATCAGAAGCTACACAGGGGGAACTTATATGTTCGCCATTGCTTCTGCGGTCGAATAGTTTCTCGACCACATCCGTCGGAACTTTGCTTCGCTCTAAATTTACCTGAGCGAGGCACGAGATTTTAAGAGGAGAGAGGAAAATAAGAATGCGCGAGGAGAAGAAGATGAGCAGAGAAAGTAAGAGACGAAAAGAGAGAGAGAGAATGATGAATGAGCAGGAATAGATGGAGGAGGTATAAAAATTTGAACATAATAGGATATCTAAAAGAATCCTGTTATTAAGAATTAAGTTGAACCTAACGGTCGGGGTTAATGTGCACTTATGTTCATCTATTTTTCTTATTAATTTTATGGCATTTTTGTGAGCATTCAATATCCTTATCTTAATTTGATGCTTCAGTAGCTCTTTATTAATTAGTAAAAGGCAGAAAATCCATCACATAACGACATACTATTCAAAGACAATTTGAGGTTTAGAGCTTTTAGTGTTTCTAAGCTTTTTCGAGGAATGTAAGTTATAAAAACGATTATTTTCAATTCAATATCGTGCATATATGCTCGCTCTGCTTTATACATAACTCGACTCACACCTGTATGAGCAAAGAGCAATTATATAATAAGTGATATGCTATATATTTATAATATTTATATATAATATATATATTATATATATATTATATATATTTATATAATATATATATTATTAATTTTATTATTATATTAATATTAATATATATATCTATTATATATTTATATATTATATATATATTATAATATTTATATTATCACATGTCTAAATATGTTTAATATATTTATATATCTTCCGATATTCTCAAAACCAATTGTTGCAAATTTTGTATATTGGGGGAAATTGACAATGAATTTATCAAAAAAAAAAAAAAATCTTCTAAATAAAAACATTCTCTTCATATGGTGTACATTTTTCCCCCTTCAAGATAAAGCCTTCTTCGGGTATAGAAAAATAAGAAAAGAAATAAATGGTGAAACTCTAGTCGTTTATATAAGAATGAAAAAGTCAAAGAAAAATAGAGAGGGAAGGGATGGAAAAAGCATGAGTAAAAATAAAAATATATCTGAAATATGTCCATTTTGTTGGTTTGTTCAAAAAGGTAAGTATGTGTGTGTGTGTGTGTGTGTGTGTGTGTGTGTGTGTGAGAGAGAGAGAGAGAGAGAGAGAGAGAGAGAGAGAGAGAGAGGAAAGTGAAAATACATGAGAGAAAGAAAGTGAAAAAGTTAGGATAGATAGATAGATAGATAGATAGATAGATAGATAGATAGATAGATAGATAAATAGATAGATGATAGATAGATAATAGATAGATAGATAGTAGATAGATAGATATATAGTAGACATAGATAGATAGATAGATAGATAGATGTTAGATAGATGTAAACTATAAGGAAGAAAATGAGAGGGTGAGGTGGCGAAAATACATTAGAGGAGAGAAGAGAGAGAGAAGAGAAGAGAGAAGAGGAGAGGGAGAGAGAGAGAGAGGAGAGAACTTAAAAATATTCTATTAGCAATATATCAAACATTAAAAGTTCTGTTTCATTATCAAGAGTGAAAAAATGTTGAACATTTCCATTGTATTTTCCGTTGATATGAAGAAACTATCTGCAAATAAAAGACTGGTTATTTTTAATGAACAGAGTGAACAATATTTTCATCAAATAAATTTTAAATGTTTGCAAAAAAATAAATAAATAAATAAAAAATATTAAACTCATATAAAAAG
This sequence comes from Trachelipus rathkii, assembly GCA_015478945.1. Classification (NCBI taxonomy): domain Eukaryota; kingdom Metazoa; phylum Arthropoda; class Malacostraca; order Isopoda; family Trachelipodidae; genus Trachelipus; species Trachelipus rathkii. Next base: position 4,243 of record JABUQX010020997.1, on the reverse strand, counting down.
AAATACGAAAATTATTAGTATCATGAGATACAGGCAATTAATAAGAAACAAAAACAAAGTATGAATTTCTTTAACTACAACTAAAACAGCTATGACGGAATTATCACTCAGTTTACGTGGAGAGGAAATTTACACTTCTTCTATTCTAAACTGAGAGAGAGAGAGAGAGAGAGAGAAGGAGCTGCAATTCAGAAGGAGGAAGCGGAGAGGGAGGAGAGAGAGAGAGAGAGGAGTGGAGAGAAGAGAGAGAGAAGTATATAAATGAAAATACTTCTATGGACACAATAGTAAATTAAATTTTGTAACTCTAAGGTTCAAGGGCTAATGAGTGCAGACATTTTCTACTACGTATTTCCATTTTTTTTTTTAATATTTAGCAATTTTGTTAAAAAAAAAATGTACAAAATTGAAAACATTGGGTATTGTCCTTGATATTAATAATTAAGTACCAAAAATACGACAAAAACTATTGACTAAATATGATATATTGTTTTAAAAAAAAATGTGTTTTTTTTTTCAAAGCGAATGTAGCAGTACATACTTAACGTAAATCAATTTACAATAAATGAATACAATTTGAACATATCTCATGTATAAGGACTGGCAAAATATTCACAAATCATCACACTGAACTAGTTACCAATGATTCACAAGGCATATTATTATCTATATATTAAAAATTATTTAAATTTTTTTACTTTGGAATTTTGAATTTATTAGTATATTTATCACTATCTAAGCTGTTTTTGATATAAATTTATATATATTATATTATATATATATATAATATCATTAATATATAATCTTATATAGTTTACAATATAATATACATCTAATAATTTATTGTGTTAACTAATACTTATATCTAATTATATTATAGTATAATTACCAGCTATCCCGTTATTTATAATAATCTCTACCTCTCACTTACTACTTTATCTGACTTTCCAATATTAACTTTTATATTATATTAATCAATATTATTATCTTACGTGACACGTATACTACTTATATATAGTGGCCAATTATATCTTTGATTTAGCTGCTTATATTATATATTCACCAGTTATCTATACAATAGATTTACTTTGAATAAGTAAGTATTTTCGATAATATATACTCTTTATATATATATATGCATATTATTAATATATATATGATACTGGATTTTGGTAATAGGCATACTATATTGGCTGGGCGATGAGTAATCATTTAAAATATATATCTAGACATTTCTAGTATATTATATCTCGACAGGTAAATAATAAGAAATATAGTAGTTTTCAGATATCAATTATATATATATTTTATAATTCTTATATATCTCGGTATGTTCAGACGGAGTAAATGAGTTACTTATTCTATTGTAAATGCACTTGCGGAAAAAAGAGCAGGAATTGCTTCAAAAATCGCTTTATTTATATATAATAGTTATCTTAATATTATATCTCTCAACTCTCTACATTACTACTCCCTATAATTATATTTAATCAAGTTTTTCATTTATTTGTTATATTCCATTATTATCTTATATATTTATATATATATATTATATTTATTATATACAATATTTTTGGGTATCCAAAAGCTCCTAGCTCTTCTTTATGCCTTTTCTAGTTGGTAACACATAAAATGAAGACTGTCTTTTCCGGCCTTTAACCCTCATCGATGTCTGAGTAGCATTGAAGGGTGGTAGATTATGTCAATACATAAGCAGTGTACTTTCAGGTAGAAAGCGTAATTCCAAGAAGAGGTTATACGAACTAGATAGGAGTATTAGGACTCTCCCAGAAAACTCCGTGGGATTGTTGCTGGATGGTTGCTGCGGTGCTGCTGCCTACCAAAATCCGTGGTATATTCAGACAAGTCGTTGCCTGCGATTTGATTACACTTAATAACATTAAGCGGCTGATTTTTCTTGCATTTTCGCGATGGCTCCTAACCATTTCCCAATATGTGAATGTTCTTCGAGGTAGTTTTTGACGATTCGCATCTTGGATTGGAGAGGCATTTACTAATGGCTCTAACAAATTCATCGCAGAGTATGTCGCGATCATTCATAAGCCATGGTGATGTTGCGACTTCATTGCCGCGGGAATGCACTGAAAAGCCGGCCTTTCTTGTTGGGGTATTTCCTTCAATGGAAAGGGATTTCTAATGTTTGCACCATTCGTACAAAGTGCTCCTTAACACTCTGATGCGCTTGTGTTGTTCAGACCATCTGGTCTGCGCAACAGGCTTTGGGATGTTTGGCATTATATTCTTTCTTCTCAAGAACGACATCCGAAAAAGTAATAATTCTCTTTATAGTTTCCCACAGTAATTGGCGGATCTCTGGTATTGTTTCACATCATTTACTACTAGATTTTTAGATTTGTGTGAAAGACTGAGTTATGAAAAATAATATACTATTACTTTTTCCTAAATATTGCTGAAACCTCCTTCTTTGCCAGAACATCTTAGAACAGCCATCGAAACCCATGCCCCCACGCATTTCTCGGGATCCAGTTCTGCGGGACAAAATCACCAATGGCTTTCGCAATGGTTTTTGCTGCCAATCGCTTTCACAGGGCTCTAAGCAAAGGGCCAAATAATTCCAAAGCCAATACAATTCTCTTTTGACTTCATGGACTTTTACGAAATAGCGCAGCCCTTGGATAATTGTTCCTTTCCAGAACACACATTATCAGCGGCTCATCTGATAGTAAGCTATAATGGCGCCAGCACTTCCTTTACGGCTTATTAAGCGATGGCTTTCTTTATAGTAGGACCCACATAGAGAAAATGATCTCTATTCTGTAAATCTGAATGATTGGTATGTGGCATTTTTCCTCCCCTTTTCAAAATGGTTTTCAATGACTGATCTCGGCGGGCAATTCTCATTCTAAGCGGCACCTCAATTTGGCAACACTCCTCATATGATGCTTCCAAACTCCCGACGGGGGGGTAATGGGCGTACCAAAAATGTCAGACATGGGATCGATGAAATTATTGAGGATAACATTTTTTTCTTCTATGATTTTTTAATGCTGTTAAATTTGTGATGTCACCGGGAGTCCTGTAGCGAAAATCTTGCAGCATCACCGCAGTTTTATGCCACTGCTGTTTTGTAATGTTCCGCTTACACAACCACATGGCTTTATTATTTTATTAAAGGTCTTATTATTAAAAGAGCCTGGAGGCCTCTGACGAATTCTGAAGAAATATAAAATAGAAGAAACCTTGCAAAACATGCCTCCCTTTAGAGGCCTGATATGTCAGCCAAGGTGAAATTATGTCTCCCAACCATTTATAAATTGAATTACATGGATAGAAGTGGGTAGCATCTTTCAAAAATTATAGGTCTTAGGCTCGTGGAACAACAATCTTTAGTAAACTGGTTTCTTTTTCTCAGTCGATATCATAGATGAATGTGAATCTGTATGAAAATGATCATTTTTTTTTTTTTTTTCGTGTTGGATTGTCAGACGCTAGCTCCGAATCTGGACCCATATCTTTGATCGTCCGAGGTGGGGCTGGGGCCTAGTGGTGTGGTTCTTCATCATGTTGCGAATAATGGCGAAGGTAGGAGGTGATTCCTCTTGTCGTAAGTCTTTAGTTGAGCATTATTGGTATCTTCTCTCTTTCGTTTTCACTCGGCTACCATTTCCATTTTTATGTTTACTTTTCAATTTTACTGGCAAAAAAAAAAAAAAAAAAAACAAAAAAATACTAATATAATAATACTAATATCACTAATATATATAGTATATATATATATTTATATAATATATTATATATACGTATATATATATTATAGCACTATACATTTATATATATATATTATATAATATATAATATATAAATATATATGATAGTTGTGTTCATGAAGTTAGATTTATTGCTGAACCACGGTATAAGGTGAATATCTCTAACTGGGGTCAGTGTTGTGTATTTAAATAACCTTGATTTCTTTCCTAGCTTAATTTGAAATATTTGAATAAGTAATAGTAGTTAATAAAGTGGTTGTGGTCTAATTCTTTACTAATTATATAGTTTAGTCCATTTGGAATAAGAAATTTCTTTTTTATGGGAAAAAATTTGGAGTGGCTTAACTTTTCTTTAATAAATACGTAAGTGTGGTTGTGTGTCATTTGTATCCACTTTTGTTTTTCCTGAAAGACTGGTTCAATTCAAATTATTGTAGTAGAAAAATAAGGAAAACCGCTACAGGAGGTAATGGGTAGAGTGAGAAAGTTGAAGA
>JABUQX010020996.1:52500-60000 GCA_015478945.1 Trachelipus rathkii | reverse complement strand
ACATATATAGCATACATAGCAGTTGTATAGCTATACATATATATATATTATATATATATATATATATATATATATATATATATATATATATATATATATATACATCAACATCATCATCATCATTATCATCACCCACCTTCTCTCCCTAAGACTGAGCATGCACTAGAAACAGAAAAGAAGTAGAAGAATATGACGAAAGTCGAAAAGAAAGCCCAGCCTTACCGCCCCCTTTATACCTTTTAGTGAGAACTCGTCGCATTCAGAAAACCACCTTAAGAGCTTCACGGGACAGCGATGGACCCTCACTATGGCATCTCGTCAATGTGGGGTTAATCCCTTGGCCCAGGTGGGCCACAACAATACCCCCTCACCAAACCCCGCCATTCACCACTATTATGCACCTTTCTTCTCGCCTCTGCCAAACTCACATTTCTCTCCTCCAGGCATTTCTTTACTGACTCAATCCACTTTTCCTCGGTCTCCCAGCCGTTCGATTCCCAGCACACTCACCACTATACATCCGCTTAACCAACCGACTATCATCCATCCTTTCCACATGATGAAACCATCTCTCAACGTACTTCATTTATTCTCTAATTTACCCCCACAATCCCCACATTCTCTAATATTGCCTATTTCTCATTCTTATCAATTTTCTCTCACACCTAACACGCTCCCTAGCGAGATTGTCCATCTGAACCCATTTTACTTTAGATCTATACCTCTTATTCCAAACCATAGTCTCACTACTATACATTAACACAGGTAACAACATACTCTCATATATATATATATATATATATATATATATATATATATTATATATATATTATTATATTTTCTTATATATATTTATATATTGTATTATACATATATTTGTTAATATACGTCTAAATATATTATATATATATATATAAGTATATATATATTTATATATATATATATATATACATATATTATATATATATATATATATATATATATATATATTATTATTACATATATATATATATATATATATTATTATTGGTTATATACATATATATTATATATACATATACATATTATTATATTTACTATATTACATAAGGTTACATAATATATATAGCATAGCAGCAAAGTTTATATATATATATATATATATATATATATATATATATATATATATATATATATATATATATATATATATAATTTTTATATATATATATATTTTCAGAGGGTGGAGTCGGAGTCGGAGTCGGAGTCGGAGTCGGAGTCGGAGTCGGTAATTTTCAAAAGGGTGGAGTCGGAGTCGGAGTCGGAGTCGGTAATATTCAAGAGGTCGGAGTCGGAGTCGGAGTCGGAGTCGGAGTCGGTAATTTTCAAGAGGGTGGAGTCGGAGTCGGAGTCGGAGTCGGAAAATTTTCGAACCGACTCCACAACCCTGCTTGGCACTATGTGGCACTCACTCACTTGGCACTCATTGGCACCTCACTTGCACTCATTGGCACTCATTGGCACTCACTTGGCACTCACCTGGCACTCACCTGGCACTCATAGAATAATCATAGAACACTAATAGAACATCACTAGATACATACGTTCAAGTTAGGAACGAAATATGTGACGGGTGGGACACGAGTGGCCAAAAATTGGCGTGGGCCAAAATTGACCCATGGTATATGGCAAGGTTAAGGCCGAAATATCATGGTCAAACAAGGTAAAGACATCAAAAACGGGCTAAGCCCCTAAAGGGTAGCCAAAAATTACCGTGGGCCAAAATTGACCCATGGTATATGGCAAGGTTAAGGCCGAAATATCATGGTCAAACAAGGTAAAGACATCAAAAAATAGGGCTAAGCCCCTAAAGGAAGATCAAAAATTACCGTGGGCCAAAATTGACCCATGGAAGACCAAAGGGTTGGTCGAAAATTAGGGTGGGCCAAAATTGACCCATGGAAGACCAAAGGGTAGCCAAAAATTACCGTGGGCCAAAATTGACCCATGGAAGACCAAAAATTACCGTGGGCAAAAAATGACCCATGGAAGACCAAAGGGTAGCCAAAAATTACCGTGGGCAAAAAATGACCCATGGAAGATCAAAGGGTTGGTCGAAAATTAGGGTGGGCCAAAATTGACCCATGGAAGACCAAAGGGTAGCCAAAAATTGGCGTGGGCCAAAATTGACCCATGGTATATGGCAAGGTCAAGGCCGAAATATCATGGTCAAACAAGGTTAAGACATCAAAAAAGGGCTAAGTCCCTAAATGAAGATCAAAAATTACCGTGGGTCAAAAATGACCCATGGTCGAAAAAATTAGGGGGCGTAAAATAGGTGGCAATACGTACAACGGTTGCTGACGCAACCGTTACAACCCTTCTTCGAAGGGTTGCCAAAAATTAGGGTTGCCGAAAAATTAGGGTTCTCAAAAAAATTAGGGTCGCCAAAAAATACCGTGGGCCAAAAATGACCCATGGAAGACCAAAGGGTTGGTCGAAAAAAGGTCAAGCCCAAAAAAGGTGAAGGCCAAAAAAGGTCAAGGTCAGGTAAAAATTCGAACTCAAAAAAGGTCGCGGTCAGAAAAGGTCAAAAGGTCAAGCCAGGTACCTTAGTCCGGAATCCCCTTCCTACTACTGTCAGGGTTAATACGCTCCACTTGCGCGTCTTGAACTGTGGTTAACCACCGCCGGCTAGCTAGGCCTGTCGCGGCTTTTCAGAGTTACTAATTAGTACCCTATCGCCCTGCTAAGGTTACAGCTAGGGATCATACAAAGATCCCCGGGCAAAAGTCTAGTCGGGCTAAGCCATTGCTCCTCAACAAGGTTACGTAACTCCTCGTCAAGGTGGAGTTTAGCCCCTGGCCGCAATATATATATATATATATATATATATATATATATATATATATATATATATATATATATATATATATATATATATATATATATATATTATTATATATATATATATATACATGTATATTTATATATATATATAGCATATATATATATATTATATATATATATATATATATATACATATATACATATATATATTATATATATTAGCAGTTATATATATATATATATATATTATATATGTTATATTATATATATTTATATATATATATATTATTATATATATATATTATATATATATATATATATATATAGCAGCATATATATTATATTACTATAGCAGTTAGCATGTTAAGATATATATATATATAGTTATTATAAAGATATATATATATATATATATATATATATATATATATATATATATATATATATATATATATATATATATATATATATATATATATGATTTCTCTATCCATTATTTGAACTTGTAAATATTACTTGTCTGCATGTTTACACGTTTTATATATATCGTAAAGGACAAAGACAATTTGAGTCAGCAATAACAACAAAGAAACTGATCAAATTACTTAGAAAGTCGTAAGGAAAATGGGAATAAAAAGACCAATATACTTACCCAATTTATTTTAGCTATAAAGTAAAATGACCTTGACATCTTTGGCCTGAATATATATATATATATAATATAGTATATATAGTAGCATATATATATATAAATATAAGCAGCAGTATATATATATATATATATATATATTAAAGAAAGAACATATATATATATGTTATTATATATATATATATATTATATATATATATATATATATATATATATATATATATATATATATATATATATATATATAGATATATAAATATATATATATATATATATATATATATATATATATATATATATATATATATATATATATATATATATATATATATATATATATATATATATATATATATATATATATAAAATCAGTGGCGGCTTTTTGGGGGTAGGTAGAGTAGGCAACGCCTACTTGCCTTGAGTGAGCCCAAAATATATTAAAAAGTCAGCATATATATATATATATATATATATATATATATATATATATATATATATATATAAATAGATTATATATAAAATTATTTATATATACATTTATCTGATCATTTTATCGGTTAAAGATGAACTTTGTAAATTATAAATAGATATTTATATATATATATAAGTTATATATATATATATATATATATATATATATATATATATATATATATATATGATATATATTATATATATATATATATATATATATATATATATATATATATACAAAGGTGGGCACCGTTAATGAGAAAAGTTAACGTCGTTAATTTTTAATCGTTAACAAAAAATATTAACGACGTTAATCATTAAAGCGTTTATCGGTAAAGAATGTAGCGGAAGTTAACGTTAATCGTTAACGTTAACCGTCTTCACAATATGTAGGAATAGTAATAATTATTGTTAATTTTCTTTTATTATAATAATAATATCCCTAACAATATTAATAATGATATTAAGCTTATCAGACAAATTAATTAGGCTTTGACCTATAGCAGATGCTTTTGCCGCTTGCCGAAGAATACTTCCAAAGCGTAAATACCTTATTAATTAATACTCAATACCGGGTGTCCGTAAAAGAATTTCCCAGTTTCAATGCTTTATTATAACAGCATAATATACAATATCCATATCATATCATACATCAAAGTGAAGAGTAAGTTGCATAGTTTCGAATATGCACTTGCGCCAGAACGAGTTCCTGATAGGTCGACATACGCGCATGCGCGCATTCAGATGTAGTCTTCTCTAGTGCGTGCGCCACATACTGACAATGGCGAGTCCTGAGCGTAAAGCTTTCTGTGTTCTACAATTTGCTAAGTGTGAATCTGTAATTACGATTCAACGTGCGTATCGTTTACGTTTCCAATGTGATCCTCCATGTGGCAAAAACATTCGCCGATGGTATAGGCAATTTGCAACTAATGGATGTCTTTGTAAAGGCAAAAGTACAGGACGGCCCAAAGTGACTGTACAGGATGTGGACCGTATCAGGGCCTCGTTTCTTCATAGTCCTAAGAAATCCGTTCGGAGAGCAAGTCACGAACTGAAGGTGCCAAAAACGACGGTGTGGAAGGTGTTAAGGAAACGTTTACACATGCGTGCATACCGGTTGCTGTTTGTACATGCTTTAAAACCCGACGACTAGGCTCTACGGTTTACCTTTGCCTGTGCAGTGTTAGGTCGAGACGATGACCTTCTAGATCGTGTAGTGTTTAGCGATGAGTCCACCTTTCATCTCAGGGGTAAGGTGAATGCCCATAATGTTCGTATCTGGGGTCTGAAAATTAACATGAACTTGTAGAACAGTCCAGTGATTCCCCAAAGACTTTTTCTGCGCCATATCCCGACGCCAGGTTACCGCAAATCTTACAACCATATCAGAAAGTCAAGAAAACATTGGAAAAAAAAACGTTTTATTAAAAACTCAATCATCAGATAACAAGATAAGCAATTTAGCACTTAAGGCAAAATAACAAAAATTAACATGTAGTAATGCTAACTAAACTAATATCCCATATTATAAATAAAATCTAACTAACCAAAGTAATTAAAATACCCTTTTTCTAACTTTTCTTTCGGCAAACTCACGAACCAGTGATTTCAAGTCTAGTTTGTCACTAATTTGGTGTTCTATAGCTATCATTGCCAATCCATTGAGACGATTTTGCGTCTGCATCGTTCTGAGATAATTTTTTATTACTTTTAGTTTTGAAAAGCTTCTTTCCCCTGAAGCCACAGTGACTGGCAATGTAAGTAGGATTCTTAATGCTATGCTGAGGTTTGGTGCGAATTTAAGTGTAGCGATAAACTTGAGAACTTCAACAGGGGTTTCCTTTTTTGTTAATAATGACGAAACAATGCTTATTTCATCGGCTAGTTCCAGGGCGTTAAGATCGCTTGAATTTCCATCAGTTAAAACTACTTCCAAATCTTTGCAATGAGCCAGTAGCTCATTTCTGGGCATGTCTTTTAGACCAAAAATATTATACAAAAAGCTGAAATAATTACTGTGAGTATTTAGCAAATTATATCTGGTTTCCAAGGCATTTATTGCTTGATCTATAGTGTGAAAAAAAAAATCTATTTTATATTTTTGTTTGAGGTCTTGAACGGGTTCATCCGGGCCCTCATACAAAAACGTTCTTGTTTTGCTTCTGACACGATGACGTGGTGTGGTGGTTTCGAAATTAGCTTCCACGTCAATCTCTGAAGCAAGCTCGGTTGCTTCTAAAATGATGCTTTCAAAAGCTTCATCTGATCTCAGGTTTTCAAAGAAGAGTTTGCAGTTGCTAAGCATATCAATAGCTTGTGACATATTAAAATTTACAGTTTGCAAAAGTTTGCTGATGGGGTTAATATGACTCAAAATTTTGTACCAGATCACAACAGAGCATATAAATTTGAACTGCTTCAAATTATTTAATAATCCGCTAGCCTCGTCTCTGATCATATTATCGATTTCTGAATCTTCATATATGCTGTACAAAGCATCGTGAATTGGACCAATTTGAAACCGCAGAGCTTTTAATGAGTCGACTCGACTTTCCCATCGCGTATCACTCAATGGTTTTAGGGTGTAAGTATCAATATATTTCAGTAATATTGCCCAACGAAAAGAAGAGGAAGAAAAAAATGTATATAACTTTTGAACAATATTGAAGAAGTTGGCTGCCTCAAACGAGGATTTTGCCATATCGTTTACAACCAAATTTAGCGAATGGCTGCTGCATGGAACATAAAATGCTCTGGGGTTTATATTTCTGATTCTTGTTTGTACTCCCGATTTTTCTCCTCTCATATTGGAACCATTGTCATACCCTTGACCGCGCATGTTTTCTACTTTAAGCCTATTTTTCTCTAGCTCTTCTAGTAAAACCTCCGACAATTCCTTAGCTGTTGATCTCTCAATGGGTAGAAAACCCAAAAAATGTTCGTTGATATTAACTTGAACTTCAGACTCTGATTCCTGTATGGAGACAAATCTTACCACAAATGTCATCTGTTCTACTTTACTTGCATCGGGAGTACAGTCAAGAATCACGGAATAATACTTGGCCTTTTGAACTTGCTCAATGATGTGGTGCTTTATGTTGTCATGCAATAATTCAATTATTTCATTTTGTATAGTTTTCCCTAGATATGTAGCTTTGATTTCTTCTTTATTGAGGACTCTGCGAACGTGTTCCTCCATTTTTTGATCAAACTCAGCCAATAACTGAATTAACTTCAAAAAGTTTCCATTATTGTGTTCATACAGTTTATCGCTTGTTCCTCGAAAAGCTAGAGAGCTCTCACCTAGCATTTTAACGACTGATATAATGCGTAAAAGAACTTCAGACCAGTGATTTATCTCAGAATCAATGAGTCTCTGAGAAACTGCATCTATTGTTTCACCTATTTTCAATCTTTGCTTCAATTCAAGCCATGATTTCAAACAATCTATATGAGTTTTAGCATTTTCATGATGTGCTAAAGAGTCCCCTAAATGCTTCCAGTCTTTAAATCCCCGATTGCCAAGAGCGCTCAAGCTAGATGGT
>JABUQX010020996.1:15000-27500 GCA_015478945.1 Trachelipus rathkii | reverse complement strand
TAATAATAATAATAATAATAATAATAATAATAATAATAATAATAATAATAATAATAATAATAATAATAATAATATAATAATAATAATATTTAGTTTAGAATTTTTTTTTTACTTTAAACTAAAGTTTATCCTATACCTTTCTTCCTTCTTGTACTGGCTTTGTCAGGGAACCTTAAATATCTTGTTATAGGTAGACTTTGTGTAAAATTGTTAACATGATAATAACTTGGGGAAAACTATTAGTAAAATTAATGAAAAAAAATCATAAAATTCTTTTCAAATATTTAATGAAGTAATGATAAATTCGTTATTGTAAAATAAAATTCAGACACAATATATTACGAAATTATCTTTTTGTTATATATAAAAGAAATAGCTAAACAAATTTCAGTTTCTCGGAGCGTTTTGTTTCTAGGTGTGAATTATATGCAGCCTCTAAGTAAATTCTTTTAATGCTCGTTCTATTTCATTTACTCTGGGAGTCTTTTCTTATAATAATTGTTGGACGTGAATTGGGGCTGCAAGACTGTAGTCCTGCTCTTAACTTTTTTTTTTCTCTCTCTCTCTCTCTCTCACACACACACACACACACACACACACACACACACACACACACACACACACACACACACACACACACACACACACACACACACACACACACACACACACACACACACACACACACACATACACACACACACACACACACACACACACACACTCACACACACTACACACTCACACACACACACACACACACACACACACACACAAAAACATATTATTTCTCTCAATTGTAAGATTACTAAATGTTGCCTTTCTGTTTTTTTATTCTAAGGAATCGATTTCTTTTTCCGAAAAGTAATCCATGTACTTTTTTTTAAACTAATGGAAGTGTTGAATTTTTATTTTCTCATGAGCGAAAATTTTTTTTGAATCTTTTTAAATTAAAAATATTGTTATTTTTAATTTAGACCATTTTCCTGGTAGATATTTACTTGATTTTTTAATGACATTTTAGAAACTTACCTGGTAGATACCTACTATTAATATTTTGTTTTAATGATAAAATAAAATCACTATATCAAGTATGTCAAACAAGGAGTTGGGGAGTTTAGGTACTTATGTAAACTGAGGCTTAGGTTACCAATGAACCAAGATGTGATGTACAGATTTTGAAAGCGTAATAATATCGCAAGAAGAACTTTCAAAGATGTCTGTTGGGATTTATGAATGTGATTCCTAGACTCAGGCAAATGGAAAAAAATGGTAGGTTGGGGATTTTTGAAATTGGTGTTTTGAGAATAAAATTGTATTCAGTATTTACATGGAAGAGGACATATTTAATAGAGGGAAGAGTTGGGATAAATTCTCTTAAAAATTGAAATTGTAAAATCAGGAATAACTTCCATGGAAAGACCACGAAGTAAGAATAAATGCTACCGAGATTGTAAAATCAAGGCTAACCTCCATCGATAAACCACATAGTAAGAATAAATGCTCTGGGTACCGTGGTTGGTTGGCCTAGAGAGTGTGGTGTGAAGGAAGAGGCCAAGAGGGATACAATGCCTCTGGTAAAAAGACAATATAATTCTTGATTACAAAGGACTCACAAGTTACATAGCTAGATGCCATTTATGGAGTTCTTAGTGGAAGGTTGAGGATGACCAAAAAATTGAAGCTTATTAGACGACCATCACTCGGCTGAACTCAGAACCATTAAATTAAGTATGGCTATATGAAGAGAATTTTAATAAAGAAAATATTAAAATAACCATTTCTTAATTTTATGAAAACTGGCAAAGCTAAATGGTGTGAAGATGTTTTATATATATATATATATATATATATATATATATCATATATATATATATATATATATTTTAAATATATATATATATATATATATATATATATATATATATATATATATATTATAATATATATATATATATATATATATATATATATATATATATATATATATATATATATAGGCTATTTATAAGATGTTGACTCCAGGAACGAAAATCAATAAAAAATGTAACGTAATTTCAATGATTTGAGGTTAAATACATTAGTAAATACTGGATTTTCAAATGTAATGTAATTAATATTAACAAAAATTAAAAAAGAAATTGACATATATTTTTTGCTTTACACCTATAGTCTTATAAAATTGAGTAAAGGAAATGTACTTAGACTATTTATTTCTGTGTGCTTTAAATTCTCTGATGAATGTATACGTAAAGTTTGTAGAAACACCTTTACAATAAATAGATATTTGATATTTTTATATATTTTATGCTTGATCTGCAGTGGGATGGCCTTCATCCCCTCTATGTGATCATCCCTCTCGTCCCCCCGCAGGTAACGCTCGCAAAGCTCGTGGTCCTGTGTTTTCTTAAATAAACACCTATAAATTACACACACCGAAAATCAAATAATAAAAAATGAAAGAACTTAGAAAAAAATTAAATCTCTATTAAATAATAATAATAATAATAATAATTAATAATAATAATAATAATAATAATAATAATAATAATAATAATAATAATAATAATAATAATAATAATAATAATAAAAATCTTTGTTAATTTCTTAAAAATTTAAAATGCAAATAACGCTAATAAATAATAGAAATTGCAGCAATAAAGAAAAGGCCCGAAATTCGTTGTTTTTCTTATCGAAAATTTCCCCCGTATAAACGGAGTCAACATCTTATAAATGTCCATATATATATATATATATATATATATATATATATATATATATATAGTATATATATATATATATATATATATATATATATATATATATATATATATATATATATATATATATTAATTTATTATATATAGTTATATATATAGGTTGTTATATATATATACTTATAAATGTCTATATATATATATATATATATATATATATATCAATGAGATCTGATTATTTTCCTTGCCATCACAAAACATAACTGAGCATAGATAAACTGTATCTAAAAATCTAAAAAAAACATAATAGCAAAGCTTTCCGTATTATTAATTCACTAAGAGTTATTTCAACAATATTCGGTGTATATCCCACCTAGAGTACCATACATAAATTCTCTATTATAAAAAATTTTTTGACTGTCGCCTACAACTCCGTTTACACAAATTGCAGCCAAAAAACTATTACGTTATGTTAACAGTGCTGTGAATATTTTATTTTACAAATATTGCGTACTGTAATTACATAATTACAAAAACATATTGAAAGAAGTCCTTATATGGTGAAATGATTTAGGATGATTACACTAATTCACCTTTCACATAATTAAAAAAAAACTGTTCTTACATACCAGACCCATTACTTGCAACTAATGCTTCAAATACATATTTTTACAAATTTTATATAGGCTTGGCTCTTTTACATTATTTTCGTAACATTTCATTCGCAATATGGTTGCTTGCGGCCTTATATTTTCCTTGCTTCTTGTACTGACTTTGCTAAAGAGGGTACAGTAAATATCCTGTAATAAGTTTTCCCTTATAAGACCATTTTTCAGTCACAGTATGCGATACTAAATGAAATGAACGCAGTCCAAATTAATATTGCAAGTAAAACCTGTAAAATAATAATAATAATAATAATAATAATAATAATAATAATAATAATAATAATAATAATAATAATAATAATAATAATAATAATAATAATAATAATAATAATAATAATAATAATAATAATAATAATAATAATAATAATAATAATAATAATAATAATAATAATAATAATAATAATAATAATAATAATAATAATAATAATAATAATAATAATAATAATAATAATAATAATAATAATAATAATAATAATAATGTCGCACGGTTATTGCGTCGAAAGGAATATTTTAAAAAGGCTGCAAAAAGTTATTTTTTATTTAATTAATATATACAGTAAACAGTATTAAGAAAATTCAAATATCATCACGGAAATGTAACTATAGAAAAAAAATGCAATTTTAATACTTTTAATTTATTATACATATAAACAACAAATTGGTTCCTTAATACTAACACTTGCAATATACTATCCTCTTTTTTTGATCCGAATTCAGTAAGCAAATCCATTTTCTTTATTGTTTAAAATATGTTTTATTGATATATATCTTCGGTTTCTTTTTCGTTCATAATGTTGCTTCTCAAGAAGAAACACATTCTCATCCCTTCGTATATTTCTTTGGTTATACTTTTGCACTGATTTCATGATGCTTTAAACACGTAGTGAATTCTCTTAAAGGTTTTTGTTACTAGTGAATCAAACCATTACGTTCAAATGTATACGTTGTAGTGTAATTTTATTTTATGGATCTAGCAACCATAGTTTGTATAAAAACGAATTTGACACTATTGTTGTAGTGTTCCTTTTCGTAATTCTGCTTCTAGAAAAACTAAAGATCATTGTATCTTTTCTTCAGATCCGCCATTTTCATTAGCACATTTCAATAGCAAAAACAGATGATGGAAGAGAGTTCCACAGAAGAGAGGTGACTGGAAAGGAGGCAGCACAACAAACGAATTAGCCCGGGGTTCCAATATTTATTCAAAATTCATTAAAAAAACAGGACACCTCGTGTGATACGAGTACGACCTAACGGTGGTGAAATGTTGAAATGTGTAAGGTCAACCCCTTCGAACACCTGTCGATGTAGTTTCTATAGTAAAGAGACAGTGCGCCAGCGTCTCGATGCAAAGATAGAGGTTCAAGGGAGTTTGAAAGTAGAGGGAAATTTATTGAACTTTTAACCATAGATTCAACCCTATCCAAAAGAAGGGTGGTAAGGGAGTTCGTCCAAATGTGAGAGCAGTGTTCCATACAAGGTTGGATAAAAACCCTAATATAATTGGAGTAACTGTTTGGAGAAAAAAAATTAGCGCATCCTGAACAGAACGCTCATCTTTTTTAAGACCACCTTAGCATCCATCCATTGTGATATGGTGTTTCCATAATAGCTTATTGTTAATGTTCAAACCATGAGTGTTTATATTGTCCACAAGTGAGAAGGAAGAGCCGTCAATGGATATAGGAAAGATGGGAGGTGTTTTTGAGAGGATGTGAATAAATTAAGTTTTCAAAAGAGTTGAATTTTCTCAAGGTAGACGCTACCTCGCCTAGAAATACCATCTAGATATTCAAGAATAGAATCGGAAAGCTGAAATCTAAAAAAAACTCTAGATGCAGATTTAGGATGAGTGGAAGAATGGAGAGTTGAATCATCGGCATAAGCTTGCCATACCACGTCAAAAGGATTCGATTTATCAAGCTCCAGCACACAAAAACTCCCTATAATCACTAAGGACAGAAAACCATAAATCAGTGAGACAGTAAAGAATGTCACCAGCTGATCTCAAGCTTCGGAAGCCATACTTGTGATCTGAAAGAAGGGAATGAGATTCCAGATGATCCAGGAGAAACGAAAGTTGAGGAGGATTTAAAAGATTTAAAACGGAATACAAGTGAGAGCTATAGAACGATAATTAGAAGGATCAGAATGGCTACTCCACTTCGGAATAGGTTGAACATCTGTGGGCTTCTAGCATTGAGGGAAAGTATTAGTATTAAGGCATAAAGATTAGAGTCGAACGGGGACATACGCCAGATCAGAAGCACACTTCCTCAAAACACGGGAGGAATGCCGTCCTAGATACTAGCCATCCTGACGTTCATAGATATCAGGATCTTATGCACACCCGATCAGGTGTAATCACAGGCAAAACCATGGTACGTCTGAGAGGAGAATTAGTAGGAAGAGGAATGCCAGAATCGTTTAGGGTGGAATTAGATGTAAAAAAAAGGAGACATAAGAGATTAGCCTTTTCAGAAGGTGAATTAGCTACAGATTCGTCAGAGCTAATAAGAGAATTAAAGACAGATTTACAGAGGTTATTAGAGTTTGTTTTTTTTGCAAGAGGTCAGAAATGTTTATCAGTAGGATAACCAAATATGTCAGCGCACTTCCTTTTTGTGAAAGAGTACGCTTAGCTTGTCGAATAATATCGTTGAAACTATTCCAAACTTAACGAAAATTTGCAGGAGTGATAGGAAAACGAGAGTCAAAAAATGGTTTACATTATGGATAGGTAATGAAGAAGCGACGCAATACCCCCAACTAGCCCGATTAAAGCCGTTTTCGTTTTTGCATTTATGCTTACGAAACATAAGAAATACTAGAGTTTGTGTTAGTTTTTGTCAAACTTAGCGCAAAATCGTAAAAGATGCTCACCAAACGTAAAGAATTTCCTTAATTCTATAAGGTTGCTATTTCCCGTGCTTGCCGAATTTAGCACGTTCTTACGAAAAAAATGTAAACAAACTAGATGGTGGCTTGTTAGGCCCGTTTGAATGGATGAATGTTTCATTCAATAAAATTAGCTTTAAATCTAATTTCTTCCAAAATCGATAAACTTCATCACAATAATTGATCAATTAATTATTTGTAATATAAACCATTTGTTATTTTTTTATTTCTGTTTATTCCAAAACCACGTGCTCCAACACAATAGCTGATTTCAATTGTTTGTAAACAAAAGTAACTTTTATGAGAAATCGCTGTCGTTTATGCACGAAATTCGTCCTAAAACTTTGTAATCATTTCTTATCGAGCGTAAGCACAAATGACAAAAACGAAAGCGGTCTAAATTGCCAGGGCATTAAAATGTCAGGGCATGGTAGAGCTGCTGTAGAAAAAGTGTTATAATCAAGAGCCACAAGACTGTGAACTGAGTTATCGATAGGAGGGAAAATGGTGTATTTGTAACGACAAGGAATATTATATATAATATATAATATATATAGCCGTCAGCATTATACTTATACTATATCTATATATATATATATCTATATATCTATATCTATATATAGTTGTAAAAAATAGGTATAAATATATATATTATATAATTTACTCTAATTATCAATAAAATGTAACTTATACGATATATTAATTTATATTAATATATCTATATAATTAATAATAAATACTGATATAATATATATATATATTAATATATTATATAATTTATATATTAATATATATATAATATATATATATTAATATATGTATTATTAATATATATAATATATATATTAATATTAATATATAATTATCAATTATATTAATATATATTAATATAATAATAATCCAAATACATATGAAGACTAATATTTCTATGAATTTATCTCAACAATGTATGGATATTTTGATATCAAAATAATTATATTATATATATACTATAATATATATATAATATAATATATATATATATAATTATATATAATATATAATAATATATATATATATATAATATATATATGATTATATATATAATATTATATATATTATTATATGTGAATATATATACCCTGTGTAGTAGGCTTATAAACACTCTTAAAATTATATAACTATATCCGTTAATACGCTATTATCGCGCAATCCCGGATGTTGATTTATAACTATTCCGCATTCAGTCGTAGTAGATATATAGTTGAAATAAATACATATCACCATTACGCTATACTACTCACTATTATAAATATTATAATATATATATATATATATATATTATATATATATATATATATATATATATATAATTATATATATAATTATATATATATTATATTATAGTAATAATAATATATAATTATATAATATATATAATTAGTATATTATTTATATATTTGATAAAATTATACCGGTTATTATAATAATTACAATTATTATATATATGATAAATAAATATACTCCCTGATGTTAATATACGTTATATTTTAAATTCAACATTTATTAAAAGTTACTTAATAGATTAACTATTGACCCATCATAATTCAGTATACTTTCAGGTGCCATAAATAGCAGTATATTATATATAAATATCGAATATTCGGTATTTGGTACTATAATATATATATATCGATAATTTAAGGGCTACGTATATAAAAGATGTATATATCCGTATACTTTAACCGAAATTTTCCGGCTACATCCCTTGTAATATAATATTATATATATAATATATATATATAATATTATTATTATATATTATAATATATATAATTATATATATTATATATATATATGATAATATAATATATATATATATATTAATAAATATATATATATAATATATATAAATATATATATATCATATATTAATAATATATATTATATATACTTATAGTATATATTGATTATTATATATGTATATATTATTAATATATATATATATATATAATAATATAGTATATATTATATATTATAATATATATATTAATAATAATATAATTATATATAATATTAATATATATATTATATTAATATATATATATTATATATATTTATTATATATTTTATATATTATAATATATATATTAATAAATTATAATTAATATTGCTTGCCTCATCACCTCATATGGTATGAATCTACCGTACGATGAATATTTACTGTTTTACAATAGGTATGATAAATAGTTTACTACGGTATATATATAACTATAGCAACCTTATTGTATCAAATTTAAAGGTAGCTTATAAATACAAATTTTTTATTCCTTTTATAATTAATACTTTTTTCATCTTTTTGATTTACACGTAAAGTATATAATAATATACGATATGCAATTATTAGAGCATTCTCCAACTTGTAACAAAGCAGTATGAGTGGAATAACTACTCGAGATATTTCATATAAGGACTATACGTTATTCAATAGCAGGCCCAAGCTGTGTGGTGACGATCTCATCACGGAGACCATCTTTATTGATATATTAGATATATATATATATTATATATATACAGTATATATAATTTATATTATATAATATATAAAATATTATATATATATATATATATTATATATTAATATTATATAATATATATATAATATATAATATTTAATATATATATATATATATTAATATAGGTTAATATATTAATATATTAATATATATATATATATATATACTATATATATATTATTAATATAGTATATATATTATATATATATATATATATATTATATTATAGTATATATATATATTTTATTATATATATATATATATAATACTATATATATATAAGTAATAATATATATATTAATTTATATATATATAATATATATATATATATAATATATAGTAGTAAAGTTTAGTTATATATATATATATTATAACCTGATACCAAAATAAAAATTATTAATCCGTTCATTAACGTAATCAATGAAAGTACTTTATATTATTACATATATATATATATATAATACTATATTATTATATATATAATATAATATATTATATATATATATATATATATATTATATATATATATTATTAATATATAAATATATATATAATATAATTAATAAATATATATATATAGATTTATATAGTATATATATTATATATATATATATAATAATAATATATATATAATAATAGTATATATAACTATTAATTAATAAATTATATAATATATATACATATTATTATATGATAGTATATTATATATAATTATATTAAGATATAAATATATATACTAATATATAATATATAGTATATATGATATTAATATTATATTATATAATATGATATCTATATATATATATTATATTATATTATATATATAATAATATATATTATATATAATATATATATAATATTATAATACTATTAATTATTAATACTGTATATATATTATATATATTATATGATATATAAATAATATATATAATAATAATATTAATATATATATATAATATATATTATAAAATATATATATATACTTATATATATATATATATTAATATATATATATATATATATTATTATATATATAATATTATATATTTAAATAATATATATATATATATATATTATACTATAATTAATATAATTATATATAATTATATATTAATTGTATATTATAATATATTAATATTATATTATTTAATATATATTATTAATATATATAATATTATTATTAATATATAATATATATATATATATATATATATATATAATATATAATATATAATTATTATTAATTAATTATATATATTATATAATATATATATATATTAACCGGTATATATATATTTATATATTTAATAATTATATAATTAATTATATAATCATATAATAATATATATAATATATATATATTAATATATAATATATAATTATTTAATATTATATAATATATATATATAATATATATATATATATTAATTAATATATATATTAATATATAATAATATATATAATATATAATATATATATATAATTATATATATAATACCTGATTATATATATATATATATATTTATAATTATATATTTAATAATATAATAATATATATATATATATTAATATATATATATATTATATATATAATATATAATATATATATAATATATATATATTATATATATATATTATACTATATATATATATAATATATATATATTATATATTATATATATATATATAATATAAATTAATATATATTAATTAATTAATATATATATAATATATAATTATAATTAATATAATAATAAATAAATAATTATATTAATATAATTTAATAATATATAATTAATATAATTATTAATATATATATATATAATATATATATATATAATATATATATTAATATTATATATATATATATATATATATATATATATATTATATATTTATAATATATAATATATATTTATAAATTATATATATTTGAATAATATAATTAATTATATATATATTATTATATAATTAATATATTAATATATAATTAATATATATATATTTATATATTAATATATATATATTAAAAATAATAAATTATATTTATCATATGTTAATATATTTATATTTATATATTCAAATATATCTTAGTTAATGATAATACCTAAATAAATAAACGAATATCCATATATAGTAATATAATATAAAATATTATCCTCTATAATCATACCTAAAAATCCAGTATTAGATTCATTTATACCTGAGTACATCTCAGATTAAATTGAATCCGAATTATTATTATTTTCCCGAATAATAATAGAGGAGATTCATGTGATAGATTATTACTATTCGTTAGGGATATATTTTATTACTTCGAGTGACATTGCGGAGATGAACAAATACTCATAACATTTCATATTTTATCCAATTAATAATAGTGGTACCACTATTTATAATACCTCATTAATTGTTATAAGTGTGTAATATTTGAATTTATTATTTTGCTTGCGAGTTCTTGAAGTTAAGAGTTTTAGTTAAATTAAAAATACTTGCCTATAGAAAAAAAGTAAGAGAAAATCACTTTATTTACAATATTAAAACATCTTAGACCGGAAAGCATTTTCTTGACTATAATTCTATTTCTTTACTTTTGATTATTTTTACACCTTTAAACACCGCCACTTACACGGTTTATATGAGCCTTATTCAAGGAAGGAGTTTACTCATTTTTATCATTCCGAGTTAAAGGACTGAAAACCAAGCGCATAAGGAGAGGAAACAAACTCACATTCACTCATTACGGGGCAATAGGTGATATACGAATCTATAGATCTCTGCGCTTTGTTGTGCTAGAATGTTATACTCTTCTACTTGAAGCTAACCGGGCATGAAGATTCCAAACAATAACTTTAGTATATGGGTAGTTCTAACCATACCCGAAGTTATAAGATAGGTTTATTATAGGATTAATTTTGTCAATAGAGACCATGAAATTTTTATATCTAAGTATTAGGAGAACCAAAAGATAGGTCAGTAAGACACTCCCTTTGGTATCGATAATAATATCTCTATAACATCTCTACACACATACCTACTTTATTACTTTTCGATCTACTACTTTCTCAAGCTTTATTGATTATATAAGGGAGGAATAACACATTTATGCTGTCATTAACTTATAAATATATTATGATATTTCCACAATGAAATTTTATAATGATATAGTTTATCTTAAAGTTATTAACTTGCATGGCAAAGAAACTGGAAATAGATATTTATTTTCTAACTTTCTCTTCAATGAAATAATATAAAGATTCTATGCATACAACGTTATGTTTTCACCCTCTTTTCGATTTAACAGTGAGTAACACATGCGACCGCTCTTATGGATAATTAATAGAGAAGTACCCGTTTAACAATTTATCTGATAAGGATCGCATTGTTTTGTTTTATTTATCTAAATCCATCGTGACCAACGATATGACATTTTAGGCATCCAACAAAAACTGGTTGAAAAAATCAGGTGTGTGCTAGATAACCAATCTATCTGTACTCATTTACATTTCTCACTTACATCAATAATGTATCCAAAGATTTGATATCTGGTTTCAGACAAGAGAGAATACGATTCTCTTATTATGACTAATACTAATTGGACGAACTTAGTGCTTACACCTATGCACAGTTACCAAATATTCATACACACTATATGATAAATG
>JABUQX010020996.1:5000-10000 GCA_015478945.1 Trachelipus rathkii | reverse complement strand
CTCTCCACTCTCTTTCTGCCCGTCGATATTGTTGCCTCACTATCTTTGTGCTACGGCTTTTTACAAAGGACACTGATCTTCTGAATTCTCCAGTCGCATACCACCTCCATTGAGAAGGGATCGTGTGACAAGCATTGCTTACACAATCTCATCCTTTCTCTGGCGAACTCTCTAACCCCAGACTTAACCTCTATGCTCAATCTTACATGTACTCCACTGGTAAAGTCTGGAACACTTCCCCTTTATCTATTTTCCCAACTACCTTTGACTTACACACTTTCAAACGCTGTGAATCGGAGCATGTCGGCCTTTGAGTCGGACTTCGCTTTGGAAATCTCCCTAACTCTGGGAGAATTTGGTACGCCTCCGACCTTTGACCACCAGAGGAGGCATTATATATATATATATATATATATATATATATATATATATAATATATATTATATATAATATATATTTATAATATATAAATACATTATATAGTAATTATATTATATATATTATAAAAAATTATCTGGTATTAACTTGGGTACTAATATACTTAATATCTTTTCTTTGTAAATCCCTTTTATAATAATAATAATAATAATAATAATAATAATAATAATAATAATAATAATAATAATAATAATAATAATAATAATAATAATAATAATAATAATAATAATAATAATAATATAATAATAATAATAATAATAATAATAATAAAATAATAATAATAATAATAATAATAATAATAATAATAATAATAATAATAATAATAATAATAATAATAATAATAATAATAATAATAATAATAATAACCGAAAAAAATAAATAAACAAATATATAAAGTTACGCGTTTTTAAAACAAAAAGTTTATCGTCTGTGTCAACATAGCCACTTTCCAGAATATTTTCCATTCTAGAAACAGATAGAAATAAGATACTAAATAAGAAAAGTTCTTACTGACATCTTTAGTCGTTTTTTTTCTGTTTATTTTCCTAATTTTTCAAGAATTTGGAAATGCATGATATTTTTTTTAAGTAAGCGCAGCATTGTTTTGTCGCCATTTTTTCCTTAAGTAATTGGGCACTAACAAATCATTATGGCGAGTTTAACACCTCAACAAGGTGTTTTAGCGTTTAACACATTATGGTGGCGATGATGATTGGCGATGATGGTTGGCGATGATGATTGGTTCCCTCGTTTTCCTGATAGAGACAGATATTTCCATATGACACTAGCCTAAACTCTTTCCAATGTCAGCGGAAAAATTCTGGCTTTGTCAAATCAAGGGAACGAGGGGACCAATCAACATAACCAAATTTTGACATTAGTTTGCTGGTAATGTATCTTAATGTTTTAATTACTAAAGCACGTTGTTGAGATGTTAGTGTTAAACTCGCCATAATGGAAGTAGTGCGACAGATAAAAATCTAGCGCTGCCAAATCAGAGAAAAGAAGGGACCAATCAACATCACCAAATTAGTCCTTATTCAGCCTGGTAGCGTGCCTTAATGTTGTAATCACCAAAACATGTGGTTGATGTGTTAAACTCGCCATAGAGATTCGTCAGCGTTCGACCTACACGACAGACCTAATGAAACCACAACTAAGTCAAACGCTTTAAAAAAAACACCCTTCATGATACAAATTTGTTGCATTCAATGGCGAATTCAATTCATTTGTTTATAAACCTATTTTTACCATTGATATAAGTTTCTTGGGTGAAAATACTTTTCAATACTTGATATAATAACATTTTACCTTAATAAGTTGATCTCTATGCTCCCTTTATTATTTAATAATAGATTTCAATTTTATTTTAATTCTAATTTTATATCTTTTATTATTCCCCCTTATATTCTCTCTAAGCCAAAGGTATGCAAATACATTCTAAATTTGGATCAAAAGATTATTTATACAAAGAACACAAAGAAAGAATAATACAATTATGCATAAAATAATATAAATTCATTCGCAGAAGAAATGAACTTATTACCATCAAATTAAGTATATATATATATATATATATATAGATATATATATAGATATATTATATATAGATATATATATTATATAGTATATATATATATATATATATTATATATATATATATATTATATATATATTTATATTATATATATATATAATATATATATATATATTATATATATATATATAGAGAGAGAGAGAGAGAGAGAGAGAGAGAGAGAGAGTGGCCCTTATTAACATGGGAAAAATTAAATTGTAGAAATTTTTTGAACGCACCCCTCAGAATTGTTCTATTTTATATAAAATTACCGTTCACCAAAAATTAATCCGATAAAATAATATTAAGTGGTGGCTCAAACGTCGAAAATTTGGTATTCATTGGACGGTTTTCAAAAAATTCAGACCAAACAAAGTGTAAAAAGTAGGACATGAGAAGAACCATCATCAGATTCAGAAATTTCTTGCCAAGATACTGCTGCAGTTAGAATTGGTAAGTTTTCCTCATGAAGTGCTGGTCTCATAGCTGATTGAACATTTGTTTACAAAATACCGCTTTTATTTTTTGAATTAAAACTAGTAACATGTGTTAGGCAAAACTAACAAGTACCATAAGGATTTGTTGGATCCAGCCAAATCATAGATACTCCAAAAGGTAAATGGTATTTTTTTCCTAGTAATCACTGGGTTAGTTTAACATAACATCTGCTAATGCATGCTGTATGCGGAGCACATGGTTTACCTTGGTCTCCCAAGGGACAATGAAAATAAAGTTTATAGGCAGTTTTCATCAATTTTGGTATTGGTTTGCGGTTACTTTTCGTGGTGAATTCTCAGCAAACATAACAATAACACACGGATAATTTTTGCAAGAACGATTTTTATTCATATTACAAATTCCTTGAAAAATTTTTAACGAAGTAAAATAATTTAAAATGCATTGCTAATAATGAATAGTTAATAAAATTATTTTACTTTGGTATTAAATAAAACCAAATTACACAATAGAAACTCCATAACAACACATACAAGTTACATCATTAAGAACTGAAGTCACACTGAAGGAAATTTGATCTAGCTTCTAGGGGAACGATACGTTGCATGACTCATTGACATGTCCTGACGAGCACATATGAGTTGATATTGCAACCTTAATGGCAACTGTAATATTGCATCATATAGTTAGGCCCACAGCATTAGTCATTTTGTAAATCAGGCATGATAAGCGTGACAACTAAAACCATACTAACAAGCTTGTAGTTACAATGTGTGCCTATACTGTAATTATGCAACGCATAAATTTAAGTTGTGATAACTTGAAAATGTGCCGTGATAGAGCATTTGGAATACATTCTCTGACTCAGCATTAAAAGTACCAGTTCCGAAAATTATGTTGACCAGTGCTACCTTTGGGGTTGTTCTATGGCAACTTTAGTATAGGTAACCATCCGTTCTTTAAATCTACTAGTAATGGTATTCCACAGGGTTCTGTCATATCTCCAATTCTTTTTCTTCTTTTCATTAATGACTTTCTCTCTCTCAATTCATTACCTGTCCCCAATGCAGACGACTCCACCATTCATTACTTATTTTATTTTGAAAGAAGTCAGAGTTAACTGCAAATAGTTGATGCATCAACTATTGGTGGCCTTGGAAAAAATACCCTTTGATCCGGGTTTTTCCGCTGCACTTGTTCGATCATAGAGAAGTATCACGTATCTCTCGAGGATTGCCATTGCTTCTGTTGACACTGCTGTAGGAGTCGCTCCTAACTCGCGAAACACTGCTGTTGCTGTCGGGAATGCGCTCAAAAATCTCCCACGCGGTGCGTTTTCCACTACCAGAAAATGAAACAGTGTCGCATCCTGTGAAAGCGTGGAAGAATGGTAAAGCAACTGACTTCTTAGGTCTCAAACATTTCGCTATTTCGTTCACAGATATGGATGAAAAGTTCTTCCCAACTCCAAATGCGATCCATATTTAAACACATTTTCCCATGGGAACACGCGAACGGATGCTGCAAGAATCAAAGCAACGTCAGATCAGTTGCTCTAATCATGATGCTTCTGTGACCTTTACTGATACAATATACAGCATGGATAAATATGCGGCTGTCGGCTTCCTCGTTGTAAGCAAAGTTGAAGACCTGAATGATTTTTGTGAAGAGGAGAGCTCTTGACGTGTTGATCATCGGTTACAACTACATCTGTACCTTCAAGGCTAATATTTGCTGCCTCGTGCTGCAATCATTTCTGTCACGCAGAAATGATTGCCAGTTCTTTGTTAAGGGCGAGTTTGGGAACACGTTTTCTTACTCCTTTTCCACGAGACTCCCTTGTTGATGCCTACAGGCTGTCATCACGGTAGTCGTCCCACACTACATCGATCCTTTGAACTTTATCGAGTTGTCCTGTAACGTATTTAATGAAAACTAACTTACTGTATTCTGAAAAAGTTTTGGAAGTACCTGACTTTAGCATCTGAACAACAGCTGCTCCATCAAGAATTACAGATGATACGTTTGGCCGATCGGACGATCGCAATCGTCATTTAGTAAACATTGGAGCACGTCTGACTTTGTGCACGTTTGCATTCTTTCTCCAACTGCCAGAGATGGAGGTTGGCTCTGATTTTCATGGCTAGAGAAATTATCACTTCACTTTCTCGACTCTGACATGCAATGTATAACTTTGAGAAAAGTTGTGCGTCACTTTTTGCTGACACCAGCGCTGACTTAATGTCAGTTGCCTTCTTCAGTGCACTACCGTGGAAGAGCCCAAGTCTATTCCTAGTGATGACGTTGCTTATAGGTACCGTCCTGTTGAGGAGCCGATCCCGCACGTACGATTCATACTGTTGTACACCAAGCTGTTTCGCCTTTGGTACATCCTGGCCTGCTGCAGGATGCGCAACGTCTTTCGTTGTTAAAGTGTAAAGTTCATTGCCGGATCCAGCTTCCTCAATCTCCGCTTGAGGATGTTACGATTGAGTATCCTGTTTAGTTTAGCTTTATTGTAATTGTCTCG
>JABUQX010020995.1:0-10000 GCA_015478945.1 Trachelipus rathkii | reverse complement strand
ACATCAAGAAATAAACAAATATATAAGTTTGCCTACTTTGACCAGTGAAGACAATGATATTCCCTTCAATTGGTTGAAAAACACTGGAAATAGTTTTATGAATTTGAAAAAACTAGCAATAAAATACCTTTCAGCTCCACCATCATCAGTCGAAAGTGAAAGAATATTTAGAACAGGAGGAAATATTTATGAAGCCACAAGAAATAGGTTATCCCCTGAAAATGAAGAACTGCTAATGTTCTGTCATTTTAACCTTAGAGCTTATTCAAATGAAGTTTAGTTTAATATCTTTAACTACGAAATTTTTCAATTTTCATTTAATTATTTTTAATATGTGAATGGTTTGCTATAGGTAAGAAATAGTTATTTACTTTTTGTTTTATTACTTTGTATATAACACTGGTAAACATGAAATTTCTTGGACGGGGTTTCGCAATTGGTTATTGATGTGCTTGATTCCAAAAAATGTAATCTGTTTTGCATTATCCAAAATTCGCATTTGTGAGAGTTATTGTGTTAACACAGATTGTAAAATTTTTGATTTTCTACCTTTTTCAGAGGGTCTATTACCAATTAATTGGGATTATATAAATCATATTTATAAATATATATTTATTATTATATATAAAATTTATATATATATATATATATATATATATATATATATATATATATATATATATATATATATATATATATATATATATATATATATATATATATATATATATATATTGGAATTATGACGAAAGGGAGAGAAACAAATCGCAATGATATGATACATGTCTTTGATAAATATATGTTAAACATATAATACAACTATGAATAAAGAGTAATATGGGACAACAATGAATGTAATAGAAGAAATGGGTTTAGTTAATGTAAACATACCTACGATGGTAGTAACTTTCTCTTCATAGCGACCTACTGATGCATAGCGTCTGCAATATTCAACTTCATTAAAGAACCTCCAACAATAGTCGGCCATCATATTGATATCCCACTTGCCCTGCGTTACCGTCCTTCATGAACATTTAGATCTTGATGGAAGCGTTCACCCTGCTCATCACTAACATCGCCTAGGTTATCCGGAAATTTTCTTAGGTGAGAATGTAAGTAGTGCAACTTTATACTCATTCTACATCCATGAGAATGAAAACTGTCTAACAGTTCCTGTACAATGTTAGTGGTTCTCGGCTTTCCTGTTCCCCAGAAATTCTTGCGCCTACATCTGAACAAAAGCATTGTGTAGCAAAAGCAGCACTACGGATGAGTGTCCGTAATTTGTGGATCCATTCAATTATTCCCAGCTTTTTCTCTCGTCACTCGACCAAGGAAAACGTGCATATATAGGCCAGAAGCAATTCACCATCATGGTCCAGGGCCTTCCAAATTTGTTTCATACAAACCAAGTTTTATGTGTGTGGAGGTAAGATGATGTTTTCTCTCTGTACAAGTGGTTCACGTACGATGTTCCTGTCACCCGGCGTCAAGGTTTCCCTCGGTGGCCATTCTCTTTTGGTCCAGTGATCCTTTGCCGCCCGGCTGTCCCAATAGCACAGGAAGCAGGGATATTTGGTGAAACCTGCTTATTTTGAGGTCGACGCATATTTACCATCCATGTACCTGATATTGTAGCCTCTCCAAACTGTCTTGATTTTTGCATACTCCTCTCTCATCCGTACCGAGTACCCTACTAGAACCGAAGCATACCTGTTGCCGTTGTGTAACAACACACACTTTAAACTGCTCTTGGAAGTGTTAATAAACAGTCGCCACTCACCTGCATCGTATGCTGGGAGTCCCATAGCGAGTAGTAGGCCTGCAACTTCACTGCAATACACAAGGTTACCATCTGACTGGAAGAGCCTCCGCAGCTCTGCTTCTTTGTTACGATAAAATGTTACTCTTGTGCCATGGTCCAGTAGTCATTTTTCATGCAACCTCGAAGCCAACAGCTCAGGACAACTTCAGCAAATACAACTCTCATACAAGATCGTTCAGTTCACCCTGGGTGAACAATGACGGACCATCCAACTGTATTTCAGATGGATGATAGACATCATCCAGGTCATTGGCATCCATACATGTAGACGTATTAAAGTTACCACATGCTTCCCGAATATCGACCGCAGTAAACTTGCTGCTACTATAGATATATGCGGAAGGTAACGTCTATACAGCCTACGTAGTGCGCACATGAATTTTGTCATTCCTAGGGAATATGCAAAAAATAGGGATCCATGATTGCAAAAAAACACCGGATGTGATACAGCAAATCCGAGAATATATAAAGGAATAGGGACCTCCGAATTACTATATATCTGCCTACAAAAGTCCATCCAAGAAAAATTTCACCTTTTTTTATGTTACCAGTGTAAGTTCTTTATTTTTTACCTAAATGGATGACCGAACTTTGAAATAACTATTCGGCCGAATAGCGAAGTGATTATTCGGCCGAATACTTTTAGCCGAATATTCGGTATTCGGTATTCGGCTTTTTCACTATTCGGAACATCCCTAATATATATATATAGTATATATAATATATATATATAATATATATATATATATATATATATATATATTATATATATATATTATATATTATGTTATATATATATATATATATATATATATATATAATCAGGTAAAAAAAAAAAAACTTTTTTTTCTAATAATTCAATAAAAAGTTTTTTTTTTTTTTTGTTCTTTGTTTTTTAACTTCAAAATCAATATTTTAAATTCTCTTTTATTATAATAGTATTTATATCATTTATATTAATGTTTTTATAAGTTTTTGAGTCAAAATATTTATATTAAGCACTCAAAAATAAAACAAATTTATTTTTAAAGACATTTTTTAAGTTTCTCAAAACATTTTATTCGGATTATTTATTATATATATATATATATATATATATATACTATATATATATTATATATATATATATATATATATATATATATATATATATATATATATATATATATATATATATATATATATATATATATTATATATATATATATATTAATAATGAGGCATACATTACATCTTTATCAATTGAACTAAAACTTGATAAATCTTAGTTTATAAGAAACTTTTCACGGTAAAAAAAATCCAGAAACTTGTGTTTTATACATTTCATCCCGAAATGACAGAAAATTAACTTTTCGAGTCCCTAAAACTTCTCTTCGTAGAAAACGCAACAATCTTTCTGGTTTCTCTACCTCGCACTCTTTCTGACATTTTGCAATTTTGAAATGTGAACTCCAACTTTGCATTCTCCTCTCTCCCTCCTCTTGTGTGTCTGTCGGCAATACGTAACTTTTGTTAAGATGAACTGTTTGCTCAAATCTTTCCCTCTGATTCCACTCTAGACGGTTTAAGAGTTATTCCTCCTCTGCGATTCCTTTCAACTCACTAAAATTTTATTTCTTCACTCTCTGAGCTTAACATTAAGAAGTCGGTGAGTGTTAAAGCTATCCCTCCACTGTTCCTCAAAACTTGTTCTTATGAGTTTGCACCCTGCTGTGGTAAACTGTTTCCTAACTGCCTATCAACTTCAACATCCCTCCTGCTGGAAGAGAACATTTACCCAGCATGTGCTGAAGAAGCGGGGCCTCAATCAACAAGCCAACTGTCATCTTATTGCTTTAACCATTGTTCTTCCTAAAGTTCTCTAATCTATTCTTAACAAGAAGATTTATTAACATCTTAAATCTTGTAATCTTATCTCTGACTGCCATTTTGGCTTCTGTAAGGATCACTCGACTGGTGAACTTGTGGTTTACTTTCCTTTCTCTCCGACTCTTGGTCCTCTGCTCTTCCGCATTTCGATGAATGTTTTTTTTGTGGCACTAGACTTATCGAAGACTTTCGATGAACTCTGGCACTAATCTTTAATTTCCAAACTTCCCACTTTCGGCATTTTTCTAAAACTTAGCCTCAATCTATTCATATTATTCCATAGACAGCGCTCTCTTTGACTGTTCGTGTATATTTTTCCGCATGTCAACTCTACTTGGCTACTTTAAAGTATGAACATAGTTTCCCATTTCAGAATTGTCTCAAAATTCATTTAACGACTTATAAAAATAGCACTAATATTATTTTCTCTATAGAAAATGTGAAAACTTGCCACGAAGACTGATTTATTCTATTTTATGCCCATAATGTTAATTCAGCTTTCACTTATGTTTAATTAAGAACTTCTGTTCTATTATATTTCCAATCACACCTTTGAAGCTTCTTTTGCCCGTTTTTTTATCATCAATTATGGCATACCGATTTTTTGAATGACTTATTCCATTCGGAATGTTGGGCTGGGCTGCCTGGTAATCTTATTCTATTAAATCTTTGTATTTATATTATCTTTGAAAAGTTGTAAGTTGGCAGCTAAGAAGCTGTGGTAAAAAACTAGTGCTCGTAATGTTATCTTCCGTATCTTAAGTTTCTTATTGATGTAAACTCGCTGTCTAATCTCTCTCTGTTTGGACTTCTTCGAGATAGAAACTTTTCGCATCTACTATCATATACTACAACTAACAATTACATTCTGTGACGTCATCTGTACCAAATTTGAACAGTACGATTTCATTAGGTTGCTAATGGATTATTTTTTTAATTGGCATCTCTCCTTAATACGACCACACAAGGATAAATGAAGCAGTTTGTAGGAGGATGATACAGAAGACCTTGATGACACATAAGCACGTCTGATCTTCTCTGCGTACTCCTATATTCCCTACACGAATAGATTGTGTTTACACTGCTGAAACATGGTTGTTCAATGCCCATCAATATCTAATTGCGCCTAACAGCTAAATCTTCTTTATCTCTCAGTTTATACATAATGAGCCATGTTACCTCCCTCAGTTTTTCAATCATATAGTTATTACCATAACAACTCTACAGTATTTCTGCATTGAGAGATCTAACTGCTATCTATTCGTTACCTCTGTTATTGACGTTCTCATATTGAATTTTCAAATTGTTTCTCTCGAGTGATGACCTCTATACATAGTTCCAGTCTATTAACTCCCTCAATACTAATTTTCTCTTGTATTATCTAATCTGATGGACACATAGTGTTCATACAGAAAAATTGAGGTGTGTTGGTGTTTGAATCTAGCATAGTCGTGTGAATCTTTTCTATAAAGTAGACAGAAGACACTCGCCCATGATGGTGTGAATTCTAGCTATCTGTAAAGGGTGATATAGATATGCGCTCTTTTGTTCATCGCTATAACATTATTGATCTGCAATATTCGTGCTATGGGTCTAATGTTGCTTGTTTTCTCTAGTTAACATACAAATGATTGTTTTGTGCCTTGTGTACTCAAGGAACTTATATTAAACGTGTAGTCTATATATAGGTAAAATTTTTGCAATTTGCTCTTTTCGTTTAAATTGGTGTTCATTGCTTACTTCTCGGTGTACATCGTCTCCATCTCTCATTTTCTCGGGATCTCATTTAAACTAGGCTTCTACCCGATCCGTCAATCTAAATTTTTTGTCTGTTCAAATGAGCAAAAAATCGAGGTTTGTCTCTCATGAGTTTTGGTGCGCCTGGTACTGTGTGGCCGAATAGTTCCAATTACCTTATTGTTGTTCATCCTCTGAGCAGCTCGGGTTTTTCTTTTGTAATTCCGGTAATTACTTATAATTGTTATACATCTGATCGAAGTTCTCGACTTTAGTTTCATTACACACCTATCTACTTCTCGCATTTAAAATTTCCACTTTTGAAGATTATTCAACTCGTACGTCTCTTGCTCTTGAAGGAACATCGTCTCTTTACTCAGGTCCAATAACAATAAGTCTCTCTGCTCAATCAGCATATTTGCTGGTGCATTTGCGCAGTTATCCTCTGTTCCAGTTTTTTTCGACTTAGTTGACAATATTTTTCGGTTGGATATCATGCACCTCATGCATCCCTATTCAACGTCCTCTTCTTACCTCCCTTGCCAGGGGGTTTATCAGCGCCTAATTGCAGTTTAGGCAAAGAAGCCTCCAAGTGTGCATGAAGGAAATGTATTCTTTTAGGGACATGTTACACATCATTCTCATCCTACATCTTTTGTTTTTAAATTTCGCTCTCTACAGCTCTGCTTTGAAAACCTTCATCGTCTCTTCATAGTTTGTCGGACCTTCTAATTCGTCCTTAGAATACCTACAATCCTCCAGGTTAATGTCACCGATTTATGTTTGTAAAGTGCATTATCTGCTGGCTGGTATTGCTTCTGCTCTACAATATTCTCTTCGCTCAATTGTTCACCAACTTTACGCATATACATATAAAGTGATGGTCTTCCTCTCCTTCCAATTAGCGCCATCTTCCCCCTTAATTTGTGTGCGCCTACTTACAATATACCTCTCTCTAATCTTTTTTTGTGCCCTCACACTGACTTCCCTTCAGCTGATTTCTAATTTTCACCGTATAGGCCTTCTGGACTGGACCACTTTTATCCATCGATTTTACAAAAATTTCTTATACAACTCCCGAGTGTTGATGTGTGACAAAGAGCGATACGTGAAGCCATTATAACGATTCTCGTTTCACAACGTGGTTTTGACAAATTCATAATCTTTTTATTTCTTCTTGCAAGGCTATTAGATTTCTTTTTGGCCATTGCTTCCTTGCACCAGTTTTTTTGCGATCTCTGCTTCACCTTCCTCCCTATTCTCTTCATTAGGAACAACAACAAATTTGTATTATTGTTTGGTATAAGATGACCTAACAAAGTGCTATACTTTTTAAATCGCGCATAGTATTCAAGAATGATGTCTTCGTCTCATCTTCTCTAGTAAATTTCCGTCTCTACTTTACTCACTAACATCATTTCAATTTACTCTTTAACAATTTTGCTATGCGTTTGTCGTAACTCGTGATCTGTATTTTCATTAAGGGCTCATAGTCATTAGGAGTCGAAGGGTTCCACATTATTTTTGAAAGAAGCTACTGCTTTTAAGAACTGGGTTTAGAAGATCTTATAAAGATCTCCAATATCCTTAGAAGGGAGATCATGAACATTGAATACTGTATCTATAATCTTCTCATTAATATATAATAAACCTAAAGAAGATCAATTAACATAACGATCTAAATTTTGCGTTCTACTCCTGAGAAAAAAGCGGTCGGAAGTCTTCTTCGCTTCGCCGATAAGAAGAGAGTTGGGTACTTCACCTTTCTTTAAGAGCTAGAATTCCACTACATATTTCATATCATATGATGCAATAGTTCTGACTCCTTAACTGTTTTTTTATGACAAATCTCGATAGAACTTAATTTACTGCGAAACTAGATGATTTCGTCGTCAATTTACGCTGACTTATTCTAATGGGTTCCTGTTGCAACTCTTAATTACAACTCTTACTTAATCCATAATAAAATCTCAAGGTCTTAACTCGTCATTTATTCTGGAAACGTAATTGTAAATCTTCTTCGTAAGATTTTCTGACAGGAGATTCCTAACTAATCCTAATTGTTTCCAATTTGTAATGGAATAATATAAAATAATAATCCAATCCCGCTTAATTCAAATAATAGTGAGGCAATCCAGAAATCACTATCACAATATAGGATAATAACTGAGTAAGGAAATAACGTGGCCAGAGGAATGAGTCGGTTTAGAGGATAATCGGTTCATGGTCTGCTCGTCTACTTGCAACGGAAAAAGTGCGATTTGGTGTTATTGCGGTGGGGTGCGGTGCGTGTGGCTGCTGCGGGGCCGGCAGATCTTTGTGCTACTGCAGTCCCGTCCTTGCGGTGCTCATCGATCTCCTTTGGGTCCACGCGGGGCTGAGCTGGAAGTCGCGAATCGCATAATTGAGGTTGAGGGCGTTGTTGCAATCTCTCGTTGACTCCGTTAAGCAGAGACCGAGCCACGGCCGATTGGGCGAACCATCCGCTTTCTCTTCAGTAGGTTATAGCCCAAATGGCCAGCGCAATCTTTCCATAATTCCAGCCACAACTCAGCTTCCTTCGAACCGGTTCGCCCATCGTGCTAGCACTTTGCATCGGGGTCTTTGGTCTGTTCCTTTGGCTTCTAGGCGCATTTCAACCTTCTCTCGGTTGCTTATTGGGGGTTCTCCCGGCGCGCGTTGCATCAGGGGTTTCCTTTTGGCGCTTCCCTTTCGGTGCGTTCGGCCTCCGTCCGGCTCCCGGTGTTGCGTTGCCCCCTCGCACGCCGGCTTCTCCGCGATCGCTGCTCGTCTTCTTGTTCTTTGTTCTCTTCGTTTATTCTTCTCGTCTTCAATTTCTTATGGCCGTTGCTCGCATTTATATTCGCTGCGTTCTCTTTTATTCTTTCTTCTACTTATCCCTTTCCTTTACGCTACGGGGGTCGGCAGGGCGCGTCCGCTCCGCCCGTGCCCGGGTTGTCTTTGCGAGGGGTGCGCTTTTTCTCGCGCTGTCTTTTTTTTCCACCTCCACTTTTCCATCCTCTCGGGGGCTGATCGGCGCTGAACTAGGGAGTGAGCCTGGACGATTCCATGTTCATTATATGCGGATGCGACGTGCAGAGGTGGGCGCGCGGTGAGGCGGTGCGGATGCGGGTGGCGGCGCGTATAAGCGGAGTTGTTTATCGTATTTCTGCGGACGCGGATCGGGAGGCGCAAGAAGCAGCCGAAGGTTTAAAAAAAAAAAAAAACACTACTCTAGACAGTGGATTCCACTCAGTGATCTCTATTTCTTCGACGTAATAATAATGATAATCTGGTTTGTGTATTGCGCTCTATTGCAGCGGGCAGCGTTATGAGCGTGCGCTGCTCTTCATGGCTCGTGTCTGTCGGTCAACCAGATCCTTCGGTCTGTTTGTAATCCTCTCAAATGGTGGTCCGCCCAACATTACCGCTCGTTAGGCCTAACTACTATCTCAACGCTGATTCACGCCACAAAGGCGTAAAGCGGCAATATCGGCAGTCCACAGTATGGAATGCAATCGGGGGTGACCCCCCTATATAACATCCTAACAGACATTGAAATTTACATCGGACTTTCAAGAGGAATTTCGACACCTAACCGTCTCCTATATAATACATATATTCCAACAAGTTAATCAGAACGATATCTCTATTTCCTTCATATCGAAGGGTGGTAGAGGTCCATATGTCATATGGATATACTAAATAATACTTATATAATATATATATATTATATATTATATATATATATATATTTTATATATATATGATATTATATAAAGGTATTATATATATATATATTATATATATGTATATATATAATATATATAAATATATATAATATATTATATTATATATATATTATATATATGATATATTATATATTATATATTATACTATATATAATAATATATATAATATATATATTAAATTATAATATATAATATATATATATATATATATATATATATATTATATATAATTATAATATATAATATATTATAATACTTTGTGGACTCCAGCTTTCATCGTCTAAAGTATGAGATGCCACATAATCCACTATCTCAGTCAGCAAAAAAAAAAAACAAAAAAACTACATAACCAACCCTTATACATCCACTCCAAAAAACAAAAAAAAAGACATAAAGAGAACTGAGCATAGTTATTTGAACCTATTTAGGAATAAATAAAAATCTAAGAAATAGGTATATAAATAACAATTAATTTGAAGGTGGAGGAATTAGTACTGTAAAAAAAAAAAAAAAAAAAAAAAAAAAAAAAAAAAAAAAAAAAAAAAAAAAAAAAAAAAAAAAAAAAAATAAAAATAAAAAGAAAAAAAAAAAATTCATATTCATATACTAAAAAAGCTACAGGGAAATGAATATGATTTTTGGAATCCCGTATAAAGTTTATTATAGAAATGTAAAAAAAAAAAAAAAAAAAAAAAAAAAAAAATTAAATCAAATATTGCATCTGCATTTAATAAGTGCGGTAGAGTTTTAAAATAGGTTTTGTGTAGTAATACATATATATATATATTTGTTGGTAAAGGTATATACACCGGCAATA
>JABUQX010020994.1:0-42784 GCA_015478945.1 Trachelipus rathkii | reverse complement strand
AATGTCAAAAGTTTCATACACTTCATATTCTCAGAGATTTTTATCATGATGAATGTTTCTTGCTTAATTATCATACAGAGCAGTATGGAAAGTATGCTAACGTAACAAAGTTTCCACATTAATTAACGCTAAAGTAACAGTAACCTCGCAACTAAGAAGTATACATGTACAATGACAATTTGACGCCAACACACCATACGCATTCGAAATAAACCACTAACATTAAAAAAAACTTTCGCACTTTACAACAGTAAAGTACATAACTCTTCGTCCCAAAACGTAAACCTATTCACACTTTTATCAAGCATATCTCTAACATATCACATGTTAAAATTTTAACATTAAACATCCGTAATATTTTAACAAAAAGTTAGCATAAACCTGTCTAATCTTCATACTGACAAAGGATATAATGCTGACGTAACAAGGTTTTATTTCCTTTCGTTAACATTTAACAAAAAATTCATCATAACCTCGTCTAAAATA
Organism: Trachelipus rathkii; assembly: GCA_015478945.1. Taxonomy (NCBI): domain Eukaryota; kingdom Metazoa; phylum Arthropoda; class Malacostraca; order Isopoda; family Trachelipodidae; genus Trachelipus; species Trachelipus rathkii. The sequence continues at coordinate 42,298 of JABUQX010020994.1, read as the reverse complement.
AAATACATCACCCGAGCGGAATAACGCAAAACCATAACCAAAGTTTTTAACCAAACATATAAATGCAAAAAATAACAAAAATTTTATCCTAAATCATAACATAAAAATAGTTCTTATGAGTAAAATATCACAGTAAAAACGTAATAATTTACTGATTTTAAAGCAGTATAATATTTTAAATAAAGTAAATCAAACCACCCGATCCCTCCCCGCCCCTCCCATCCCACCCGCCTGTGATTTATTGAGCTATTGATTTAAAGTCATATTTCATGTATCATTTGGATAAACGATAACATAAAATATGTTCTTTATATACGAACCTACGAATATTATTGCTTTAACCACAAAGTTTTTAGCATCAATTAAAGCTAACAATCATAACCGCCGCGGACTAGGAATATATATGTTACAAATGCAAACCTGACAATACATAGCGTATGAATAATCAGCTAACATGCTTGAAAATTCCCTGTGGTTACTGGATCAGGTAAAACGTAGCTAAACAGATCATACAGTATTATCGTCTGTTATATGTTCCCACTTTATCGAGCATATATCTAACCTATCAATAGCCGTATTATCTAGATGTGTCAAAATCCCTTAACAAAGTGACCAATCTATCAAAGGATGTATGTAGCCACCACTCTTGATATGAATTTTTGACACGAATTAACCTTTTTCATCAATTCACTTCGTTTGTTGTTATAACATTCATTTGACTGTGAATAAACGTAGGACATTAGACGGTGTTGGAGTGCTGGACAGCTCAAATGATGTTATACTCAAAACGGGAGTGACACTTTGATGAAGTTCTCGGCTCATTCATAGGATTCAACGACTTGGTGCATCTTTGATTAGATTTGGTCACTTTCTGGTTAAGGCGATTTTGTTAAGATATATACGGCCATTTACCTGTTGCTAATATGTTCTAAAACGAACAGTGGGAACATATCGAGTATTTATGACCTGTAAGCTAGTTTACCTTGATCAGTATGGAATTTTTCAGGATGTTAGCTGATACTATTATACGACTAGTGAGATGTCAGAGTTTGCTGCATTTGGTGTATCGATTTAGTGGGATCCTGAGTCGCGGTTGTTGTATGATTTGCTAGGCTTGATTGATCGCTAAAACTTTGTTGCGTTAATATATATTCGTCATATATTCGAGGGTTATAAAAAGAACATATTTTTATGTTATGGTTTTATATTGGCTACGAAAATCTTCAAATTTAGATATAATAGGTGAGTACGGCTGGTTCCAAAATGATAACATGAAATGAGAAAGAAACTTGAATCAATAGCTCATAGATCACATGGCGGTGGGATGGAGTAGGGGACGCTCCTTTATATAAAATATACTCTGTTCTCATATATATTTACTTATTTACTGATTTTACTGCTTTAAAATGCAGGTAAAATTATTTTACGTCTTTACTGTGATATTTACTCAAAGAACTTATTTATATGCTTTATATGTTAGGATAAAATTTTGTTATTTTTTGTTCATGCTATGTTTAGGTTAAACTTTGGTATGCTTATGCGAATATTCGCATGGGGATTATTTTATTTAGACGAGGGGTTATTGATTGAAATTTTTTTGTTACAATGTTACCGAAGTTGAATGTAAACATTTGTACGTCGAGCATTTATTCCTCTGTCAGTATTGTAGATTTAGGACAGGGTTTATGCTAACTTTTGTTAATATTACGTGTGTATTGGTAAGATTAACGTTAGTATGTCAGAGATATGCTTGAAAAAAGTTGTGAAGACTAGGTTACGTTTTTGGACGCTATGTTAGTTACTTTACTAGTTGGTTAACCGTTAGCGAAAGTTTGTTAATGTTGGTTATTCGTGCGCATATGCAAGAAAAAAATGTGGGGGACATCCCATGCGAACCGTAACCGCAAATCAGTCTGTCATATCCCAGTACCTTATCATCATGAATTGAACAAGCTGAATATTAACCAACTCCAGCACCTTACCATACAATATGGTGTGTCTGGGTGTCAGTACATTACTTTATTTCTTGTTCAGGTTTAATGTTATGGTAGGCTTTATTAATGTGGAAACTTTGTTACGTTAGCATTACATTTTCAATGCTCTGTATGATAATTAACAAGTTAAGATAAAATTCTTGCTACTAAATATTACTGTGCATGTAGAAATTAACGGTGTAATATGTTGGAGATATGTTTGGTAAGGATGAACTAGGTTACGTATTTGTATTGCTAATGTCAGTTACTTGGTACAGTATTTAAGTGTGGAACTTTGTTAAATGTTAACAGTTTATTCGTAGGTAAGGTATGGGTTGTGTTAGAATCGTCGTTGTACATTATTTTCTATGTTATGTTAATGCCATGTAAGCTTTATTAAATGTGAAAACAATGTGTTACGTTAGCATATATTTCATTGGTTAGTATCCAAAGAACTTATCATTGTTTTGTACTATGTTTTGTTGTTGTTGTTGTTGTTGTTCGTTGTTTTGTTGTTGTTGTTGTGTTGTTGTTGGTGCAAACGAGAATATATACCCTTTTGAAACTGATATGGTTCATTCGTACGTCGCTATTCTTGTTTACTTTCGTCTGATTGGTTGAAAGAAGAAAGAAAGAATCTCATTACATTTAAAGGATGTTTAGTACATCTTATTTCTCTAGAGTGAAAATATATAACTAATGATATTATTCAGTACTATTATATATATATATATTATTATATATTTATATATATATTTATATATATAGATATATTAATATATATATATTTATATATATATATATATATACTATATATAATTTAGGTAAGGGGTACAGGTGGGCGTAGATGCAACTGATCGCGAGGCTGCGTAATCCTCGGCAAAAGATAAGTGGTAGTGGGGCAGCCAACCAGGCACCACCAATCAATTTAGGTCGGCTACACGACACGGCAGGACATTATTGATTGTTGGTTGAATACGATGAGCACAATCTTCTCCTGAGCTGAAGAGAACGATTGTAAAAGACGAACTTTAACTTTTCCCAAACATGTACACACGAATACTTTGTGTAGTAAGATATGGCATAAGTGTAAATATACCGGAATCTCTGAACTTTTTCCCTTAGAATTCTATTTAACATCCGGGATAAGGAGCGGTAGAATTTCAGAAAAATATCCTGCGTACGAAACTGCTGACATGTAGTAATACATGGTAGTGTGTGTAATCATATTCGTTGCTAAGGAGGTGTAAATAAGTTTATTTAATATATATTGTTCATAGTTGTGCGACCTTCTCATTTGTAGATTTCTTCCTGAGTTTCTCTGTTTTTAAGTATTTATTCTTAAATATATTTATGTTAAATAATTCCTCATTTTGAATTTGAGCACTTCTTATCGTCGGCTCGGAGACGTTTAGCTATATTTAATGCAGTAGTTTCATCCTTTGAACCTTGCTGTTTCATCAGATATAATAACCTGCTCATTAGAAAGGCACGTGTGTGCTTTAGCTCGCTTCAAAGTCCTAATGTATTATTTAAAAGTATTAGTCAATGCATGTTAGCGTAATCTATACGAACATGTAATAGCTTCTAAACGAGGGCGTCGCAGCAGGTAAAGAATCATTCTTTCTATTTACTGGGTGATATTTGTTTGTAAGTATATGTTTTGTCTGCTACATTACTAGACCTCTTCAATAATCTTATTGTGTTTGCGCTAGTGCCAACACTTGAACTCTTACGTGTCGTCTCTTGGGTCTGTGTCTATATATTCATTGAGAGAGTAGATTCTGTTAGACGTCGTTTCCTCTAAAAAACTTTACTTTATTTCGTATTTACTCGTTACGTATTATGAAGTATAAAGATTCAATATTGATTTTGGTATTAAATTATAGGTATGTGGGCAGTATAAGTAGGCACAACTGCATATTTTTGGTAAATAAGTAGATAAGGTTTTGTTATACTTATGTGTTACATCAAAATGAAGAACGTGGACTATGATATGAGTAGGGAGGTTCGAGTCTTGGACCAAAAAAAAAAAAAAGATGTTAGGAATTATGTTGTGATGTTTTGAAACAAGGAATAGAGCGTAATAGATGTCACTCAACTGATAAAGAGTATAACAATTAATAGTCTGTCAAATTGGTCTCACGTCTTAGAACGAAATAGTTCGAATGCTTGGGAAACAATAAGTTGTAATAGTTATGGTTAATGAACCACGGTTTAACTGATGAAGTATTTTTGTATGTTAAAGTTAGTTACTGTGCTCAGTTTAAACCCCCATATTTAAGAATAAAGAAATTACTGGTAATTTAGAGGTAGTGTGACGAAGGAAAATGCACTTCTCTCGTAATGTGGTTAATTCCTGGATGTTTTAAGAGCTATATAGAGAGAGGAGCTGAAGAGTTATGGCTCAAGTTGTTTTGAAGTCACAAATTCTTATATCACAAAATCCCCTATATTCTACCCGAACATATTTTCAGGAAACAGAATGTTACTCTTAAGACTGTGATGGAGTTATTTTGTGTGTTATGTGCTCGTGTGGTACTATAAATAATAATTTTTCTCTCAAATAGTTTGAGAAAATTAATCCTTTTTTATTCTTTATTGTTATATCTCTTATATCTTCGTATTTCATATGTCAGTGTTCATTAGATCTCTCTTTGGGTTTTGTGTATGTTAGTGATGATCATTAAACTTATTTTAAATCAATAATCCTCGGAATTTTATCGCTATTATTTTTATATTTGGTGTTATTGATCATCAGTTTTTTTTTATAATGTAAAGTAGACCTTTTCAATGTTGTAGGAGCGTGTTTGATAGATTTTTAGTTTGTGGTGTAAGAAATAGTTTACTTGTATAGACGTCATAAGTTTTTTATTAATTAAATCATTTATTGAAGTATATATCTATATAGTATATATTATATCATATATATTATAAGTATATTATGTTAAAGTATTATATATTATAATAAATCACGTTTTAAAGTATAGTTTAAGTAAGTTTAATGTCACTATGTAAATAATGTGTTAAATAGTTATATAGAGGATTTAACGTTTTATTTAGTACATTAACCATGATTACTGTAATGGTAGTACTATTTACTGGTTTTGTAGTTGTTAGTGAAAAATCTATTTTTATTATGAGTGATAGAGAGTTTCTCACATTTCGTGGTTCAACGACCAAAATTCACGTGTAAAGTTGTGAAGCCTAGGTTTGTACTTTGTTAGTATCTTATTGTTCTAGATAGCTACCTACAATACTGCTTACACGTCTAAATGTTAGCTATATTTACATTGGTATTTGGAGTGTGTGCATATGTGTGTTAAAATACTCGTTGAGCTTTTACGTGTGCACACACTCCAGCACTGTAGCATGTCTGATTATCATGGAAATTATATCTCATATTGCTCTCGCTTTATAAAATTTTAAATTGTGTAGCTATTAATATGTTTTAAATCACATGTTACATGTTTAGTTGGAGGACCCTACAATATATGTATGGGAAAATTTGACAAATTAATATTATATTTTATGTGTATTTATTGTTTAATATAAATACCTTATTTATTATAAAAATAAAGATTAAGGAGAATAGTGTATCTGGATCTACTTGAACAGAAGAGCGGCACTCTCGCTCAGGTCCTGGCACGGGAACATGAGGTGGACTGGTGGGGGACGTGGTTTTTCTTCTAAATGTATCGGACCGTGTTGGAGGCGTATGTGTTGAAGGTGGTAAATAGCAGAACCCTCTTCATCTTCCTGACCCTATCACGCACTGCAGCAATACCATAGGATTTGATGCCTGTGTGGGTTTGCCACTCTGAGTGTACTCTCCTCTCGCCGTTAGCGAGGGTTAGACTTTGTAGTCCTACCACCTGGTTTCAGGCTTCCCGGTATTAAATGTCCGAGAGAGAGACTTCTCACTTGACTCCTGCCTATATGTCTGTTTGAGCTCACCTGTTCTCACGCCCTTTGGGTTAGTTTTCCTGTTAATAAGATTAAAATATACCAAAAAAAGGTGTATGTGATATTAAAACATGATTCGGTGTGTAGGTTCGCTAAAACCGTCAATAAGGATATCCATATATATACTTTGATATTCATGGGGTTCACGCATGTTCCACCGACTTTAATATATTTTTTGAGTGTATTTGTAATTAGTACATGTTCTTTTAATGAACTGCTGGATAATGAACTTGTGTAAATTTAGAGTAAAAAAGAAAAATAAGTTAAGTCTCATGCATAAATAACGCAACCTATCATAACCTTGACAATAAGTTAACTTAATACAGAGGGGTTCGATTAAGTGTGGAACTTTGTTTAATAACGTTTAAAGTATTTATTATTGTATGTTATGTAAGTTGTTTTTTATAAGTGATTTTAGTCGGATGTTAGTTATAGGCATATTATATTTTCTTAGTTTCAAATGTTTATACTCGCACTTGTAGTTATAGCTTTATTTGATGCTCACTCTCAGTGTATGGTTAAATAACTTTTGTTACTGATTTAGCATACTTATTCAGCTTATGATATACTCTGTATTATTGATAATTAACCAATAGTTGTTAGAGGAAATATTTAAGTTAATAATAGTTTACTATGTATATAATTAGTTATAGTGATTAAGTAATTAATATACATAGTATTAATAGTTTATAATAATATAGTTTTTGACTATATATGCTTGGACTTCACAGAATTATTAAGAGAACTATTCTAAACATTATTATTTGGTTTTTATTGATTCTCTATGACAAAGTACCAGTTATAGTTAGCTCTCTCAGATTTGTGGATAAGATATGATTTGCGAAGAAGGTATTTGGAAAGTTTTTGTTCTAGCGAGGGAAGAGTTAATAATTTGTGACTTCAAACAAATCTATTTGACATGCCGGAGTTATTATACTATTTAAGGTATATGTGGTTTAGAATGATTGATAGCTCGATTTGTGGTCAAGATTGATACATCTCGATCCTATAAGGTTATCAGAAAGATATTGTGAGTAGATCTGCTGTATTATATAGAGACTATAATGCTTTATAGGACCCAGGAAATGGAGACAGGGAGACGATAAGGAAATAAAGAAGGCCATGTCATCTTGACGCAAGAAATGGGAATGGTTTACCGCAGGAGGTTTGTTGATACTGCTTACTTCGCAAATTTAGCAGAATGAATATAATGTGAGGATAAGAGTAATCTTATGTAATGATTATGATGTTAGGTATCACATATATCTGTTCGCTTATATTATGATCCGTGATCATAGTTATCTTGTTCTTTTTTATTTTTTTATCTTCTCTAATTTTTTGTGTATATAATATATTCTGCCATAGCACTTGTTTATGTAAAATGAAAATAATCTTATTAGATTCTTGTAGTGCGGTCATCATGTGGCCCTTAGTATAGATTTTCTTTTGTTAGTAGTTTTGGTGAATAATTTAGCCTTGTACTTTATTGTTTAAGATATTTTGATAGGACTGTTAGTGTAAGCATAATTGTAATATGATTAGAGTTATGCTTGAAAAAGTAAGGGATTTATAGGGTAGCTGTTTTTTCATGTTTGGCAAGACATACCATGTTAGTGTGCGTAGGTGGTGAGTATCTATCTTTAGTTTGAATGGTGACTAGTGTTACATTCGTGTGAATAAGCTTCTGATTAGTAGGCGTTTTAACATTGTTCTTCTTTATAAATTTTTATCTTCACCATGTTCCTTTTAAGATGATATCTGCAGTGCTCTCTGATCAAACTCTCGATGAATAATAATAATATTATTTCCATCTCTAGATTTATAAGATGACTCCTAAGCAAACCGAGTAATTTTATTAATGTGAAAACTTTGTTAAATTTGAGCCTATTGTGATAATAGTTAATTGAGATTAATGTTATCATATTGTATAACATGAAACTTAATTATAACTTATCTCGTAGTAGCTTCTCGCTCAATATCAAGATACTAAGACTAACTTCAAAATTTCTTGTTATTACTTCTTTTTAACCAAAATCTATGTGGTATTGGGTTGAATGTTCAAAGGGATTGACAACACTATATTGATCCTATTTATTTTTTTATGCATCAACATTTTCGATAGCGGGCCAAAGGGAATGTCTATAGAAAGGTACCTTTGAATGCAAGTGCCGCGTTTGTGATAGATAAGTGTTTAATATTTATTATTGCATATTTATGGGATTATATTATATTTATCTAGCTTCATTTACTTTGTGTTCATAAGCATGTAAAAAAAGATAAAATTTCAGTAAAATAAAATATGAAACTTAATTTTTAATCAATATATAATAATTACAATATCGCATTAATAAAAATGGTCATAGAGGAAGTTGGATATGCTGTGATTGTAGATAATGAGTGGTTATCAAAATTTTAGTCACCGTAATTTTATTATATGCTTTATTATAGACTTGTGGATATACACGCAAAAAATTTTACAGTTAAGGTGATTATAACTTGCATAACTTTTTATTAATGTATAGTACCTTCTCCGGGATTGAATACACTCGAGACCAGCGGATGTTGGACGAGAATGATGACAATATGCTCGAGCTTTTAGCCGATCAAATCTGATGATACTCAGACCCTTTCTATTCATATTTACCCGTATGAGTTCGAAAGCAGTTTTTAAGCAATTCAAGATTTTGCAGAGCTCTTTAGATGTCCTTCTTACTTCAACGAATGAAATTGTTACGTCGATTAGGTAAGTATTGAAAAAATATGTTTACCAATTTATTATAGAGTATATTTTCTTAAAAATTTGAACAAAGAACACTTTAAATCAAAATGTGGGGAATTGTAAAGAATTACTGCCATTCTCACTCGAGGATGACTTATGCAAAACAACTGAGGGAGCGTGTTGGTGAAATGGATGACATATGAATCGATTGCTTTACGACTGGAGCTAATCCCTGAGCCCATAAAGTTGAGTTTCAAGGGTAAGACAGTGTAAAAGAGCTCAGAATCGGATTTTCCCTTCAAGGCGACATTCACCAGGTTGTTCCAGGTGTTTCCATGGATGCGTGTCGTTACTTTAATAATTATTGAGTTTGTATGCTTTATTTAATAGAATTTATTTACAGGATATTCAGGTCGCTATAATTATAATATCGTGGTATTTTAAAGGTGCCTTCCAATTAATAAAGAGGTCTGTAATGAGTGGCTAAGTGAATAAATTTTATTTTAAAAGTTGATATGTTAATATGTCATCAGGTTTTTCTATTTACTTTTTTTTATCAGTTCGTTTTTCATAATGATTTACTTCTGAATCCAGTAGTCTTACGATAATCAATATAGAGTCTCATGGACGATAATCTATACAGCACTTTAAATCGTTCTACATTAACTGTAAATTTTTTATATAACTAAGCACCGCAGTGGCTTCCAGCTACCAGTAGTGCCGGATGCAACTTCCTATTTGAATTCCTAATTATCATTAACTCTTCTAGTAATAAACTCAACATCTGAATCCTCCTACTCACCATAAATTTCAAGCTTTATATATTACGATCAATATTTTAATGTTTGTAAAGTTATATTATATAATATATATATAGTATAGTATATGGTAAATGATGATATTAGAGTCCACCCGAATTAGGTTAGTGAAACTCAAAATGATTAATATATAATATATATAAAAAGTAACTTCGAATTATATATATTTACACTTTGAGTGTTATTAACTCATACCCATCCATCTTAATTTACTAAACCTTCACCTCTATATTTAATAATTTAGAAAGAGAATTAGAAGAATGTTTAAGTCTTGAGGTCAGAGGACTGGACATATCAAAGACATTAAGTATCTGAAACTTCAGGATGCGAAGAAAGGCAACCGCTATCGTGAATCCGAGAGTAAGTCGGTAGGATTTATTGATAAGTGACAGATAGTTACAAACATATTCCATCATCCAAAACCGAGGGGAAATCGGCAGTGGCTCTCGCATTCACTACTCACGATGAGTTGCTGCAGTGGTCCTTCGGATTTATCTTCTTTGCGATGTAATATTTAGACGGACGGGCTAGGCAATAGAATCACTCGATAAAAACTCAAGACCTAATGAATGGTGTATTGTGTATGCGCACGGCAGACGACTAACAGTCACATTTGTCTCAGATCCTTGCCGCACGTGTATTTGGAGGTGCAAAACTATCAAGCCTAATCCATCTTCAGTCTGTTTGACCTCCAGGTGGTCGGATCGCTGCCGAGAACCTTCCGTGTAGGTGTCTGAGAATGGCCTGCAGACAGCTTGCGATAGCTGGTACCACTTGATCGACGCAGCGTGTTATTGTTAAGATAAAGCTCAAGATATGCACGAAACAATTAGCACACACATTCTCTCGAGTTAAGGTGTAATCACTAACTTCCATACTATTTTATAATACATCCTATCAGCACTCGGAATATTAATTACCAAATTACGCTACCATAGATTCCCAATACATGGATTTAATTATTCACCAAATGTCTATCCAGACACCACTTAGTAACTACTATTTCCTATTATATCAGTAAATAAGTAGGCTTGCTAGAGCTCAAAGTGCTCCATTCACTACTATACTATATATATATATATATTATATAATATTATATATATTTAATTAAATATATAATTATTATAATATATATTATTGTGTGTATTATTTATATTATATTTAATATTATATATATATATATATATATTATATATATATATATAATATAAAGAAGTTAAGTTACGTTACGTTTTGCTGGATTCGTTTCAATCCTACGCTAAATAATTATAAGTTAATTAATAGTTATAGTTACTGTCAGGAATTTTTGAATATAATTATTATAGATGTAGTACTATCAGTATTATACACTCACTATATATATATAGTACGAATTTTTAAGTCGCTTAGGATTGTATATTAGGGGTAACCTCTCTCACTCACCCGTATAGTAGCGTAAGCTCATAATAATGAGCTTAACGCCCTTGTTTAGCTATATAGGTGTTTCCACGAGTAGTGTTGAGTAGATTAAGGTCCATTTAATAACGAGTTATCGGGTCGAGTTTTATTATACTACTGATAATTCGTCGTAGAATCAGATGATATTCAATATATACTCACTCATTGCGTCCCCTACGTAAGTGAGGGGACGTGATTTACCCTAAAAAATTTAAAATTGTAAAATTTGGTAAGAGACTGAATATTTTTATTATAGAGTATTACTGGGTAGAGATAATGACTCCACGGTTGTTATGGTAGTTTAGAGATTTCTGAGCTAGAGTCTCACTCTCGAGCTCGGAGTTCCATGAGGAATCTTCACCCGGAGGGTAGGGTCTCTCACTCCTAGTAGGAAAATATATAGATAGTAGATATAGCATAGGATGCATATACAGAGGAGAAGAGAGAAGAAGAAAGGAAAGAAAGGAAAGAAAAAATGAAAGAAGAATTGAGTGATAAGGAGGATAATTAGTAGAAGTGGATTCAAGAGTTCATTGTTTATGATTTAGCGAGATAATTAAGGAATGCTGAGGATAAATAATTGGTTTGCCAGTTAACACAAAACACATACAAAAATTTATAAATAAAAAAATAAATCTATTAAATAAAAATTAAAAAAAAAGTATTAATGTAAAAAATAAATATATAAAATAATAATAAATTTATATAATAAAAATAATAAATAATATGCAATATGAATCCTCGTAAGGTGTAATGTATTTACATATACTACCGTCACAGTTTGATATTTTTATATCTCTCTGCTTTTATATTTAAAGTAAATCTAGTATTATTACTATCAGGATTGTAATAATGATACTACACAAGTCACAATTTCAAGCCGCGTAAACATTCCACATACTCTCTATATATCACAATATCTTATATGTTAGGAACTCAGTAGCGCTCTACGGACTCGTCAGTTAATTATATTTTTTTTTATATGTCCTCTACATACTTAAAGGTTAATACACACAAGGAGTATACCTCAAAGATGGCAGTGGAGTGTCTCAGGAACGTACGCGCTCCTCTACGAGTTCATTAACTACCGGAGAGGAAAACGACAAAGGGTGGGAACTAGTTTCCACCCCAGAGGGAGGGTCTCCCTGGATACGCCGCCGTGTCCTCGGGATTCATATGGTGTAGTGGGTAGCGGCGAGAGGCTGGTTCCTCTCGCCCCTAGCCTACGGAGGCTATGAGAAGACCTTCTGTCCTCACACGCCCACTCATTTCTCCTACGCTCTGAGCTACTTGAGTCACTGGCCTAATTTTTTTTTCTTTATATATACACTCTCTTATTGTATAAATAATAATATCAAATTTTACACATTCCCAATGCACGTAATACGCTCTCTCACACGCTGATTCAGAGCATATCTGTTAAATTATTCTCTGTAAGTGATAAGTAGACGTAGCAAGCATTTAAGATATGTGTGTACGATATTATAAAATATTTGTTGTTGTCTCTGCACTACCTAAATTTCATGTTATCATAGTCATGAATAGTAGAACTCAGACTCTATGATTTCATCGATCACTCTTCACACTATAGTCTGTACATCTCCGGTTTTATCTTCCGTAAGTTGATCTACGTACTTTTCGATGAATACGTTATTATATTCTATTTATATTCTTATCATTTATATCTTATATTGTGGATATAAATATAGAGCAAAAACCAAATTTTTCTTAAATTTTTAATTATTTAATTTAATAACTATCGGTAATACTTATGAAGATTGTGAAAGTTCAGTCATATCACCATGAAGAATCAAAATTGATTGAGTTTAATAGATCTGAATTGAAACATTCAGGGCAGGTTCTAATAGTACACTAGCAATATGTAAAAAAAGACAAAAAATGTAAAAACCAAAAAAAAACTGACGGAATCTTAAACAACAAATAACCTAGAATGCTTGAATACATACGGATATTTAAACTAGAGTGGAGTAATAAATAGTATTACATATAAAAATGACTAACACTTAGTTAAACTATAAGAGTGTTAAATAAATAACTAATATATTATATAGCATTTAATATATACAATAATAATAACTAACCTAATGGGCAACATATTTTATTTGTATCTAAGGCATATCTCTAAACATTAACAATATTTAATTGAGTATTTAACTAATTATAGGTTATAAGATATGTTATACAATAAAGAGAATTATAACTCAGGTAAAGTACATATTTAGTATACTAAAGCGTAATAAAATATTTAGCGATTCGTATTAACAAAGTTTACCTCATGTTAATATAATGATACTCTTATCATGGATTAGGCGATTACAATCTGAAAAGAAGAAAAATTTATTAAAAAGAGCAGCACATATGCTAAGTCGAAACCTCTGGAACACCCAGATTTCTGAGCAGTGCACAAGTAAACTCGTGTATAATAAGCTTGAGCTACAGTAACACAGCTCCTCGTAGCTTCGACACATAGTGTTCTTGCACATTCATTTCTTAAGTTGAGGATAATACTCCATATCCAAGGTCACGGAGATTAAAGTAACGAACATAGTGTGTGCAAAGAAACCTGTTCACACTGTGTGGCAAGGGTGGCCAGTTCTTGGATCCGCAACACACAACTGGCTCTGGACCAAAGTGACAGTAGAGTTCAGTGAATTAGAAAATGTAGATCAGAGGAGAGATGCTGAAATAACAACTATGTGAACGCTACTACTATCCGCTCGAGTTAAAATAATGTGATAATCATTAACATCTGGAATGAAAAATGTAGAAAAGCCTTTTTATAGAACAAAGCAGTTTTTCTTCTCTATTATAAAGAAAATTAAATATTAAAATCCTTTTGAAATATCTTAATGTGTGTTCTTGTAAAATAGTCATTAGACATAATTAATAAGGAAATTAAATAGAAGAGTTTCACTATTCCAAAGCTATTTTATTATTCGCTATATCAAGGTGATCTCTTGAATTAGGGCCAATTAAATCATAGTATGAGATACCAGAGGATACTTTGTATACTGATAATGAAATAATAATTAATGTTACAACGACAGAGACTATCTATGATATCATATAACTACACACTGAAATAAACTGGTTTAACATTAATATACTCAATAAAGTTTACCTAACAATTTAACTAACCATAGTAAATAGTAATACTATATTAAATAACATTTACTTACTTTTACCCTCACCGTGAATATTCGATTCAAGATTATTTAGCTTTAATCATAGATCTTATGTATTTTCATAAACTTCTTGGAGATTCTTAGCATAAAAATAATTGTTATTCATAACCTTTGTCCTAACTATCTAAGAACATGTACTCAAACGAAAGATGCTTACGGATACTCAATAATAGATTTTTTATTTATAATAAATTTTTATTTTATTATATATTTATAGAACAAATAATTTATATTACATATGAAACCTTGTGACCTAAGAGTAATTACTACAGCATCCTCCCTCGAACTAAAAGAATAGTGGCTTTCCTTTAACATCTTTATTTAATTATTTATAATCATATTTTTTTTATTCTTAAAACTAGTAATAATAAATAATAGAAGTATACTAGTGGAGTATAATATATATATATAATATATGTAATAGTGTTTAAAGAGAAAAAGTTAGTAATAGTTTACCGAATTATGGTTAAAAAATAACTATATAAGTTAGAAACAAAATTATGATAAATAATTTCAGTAAATTACATCCACTCACATGATCTACCTTTACCACCACCCTACTATTACCCATTCCTCACGTCCTAATGTGACCATGTTTATTTTGATCTTTAATGAGGTCGTTAATATTAAATAGTTATAATCAAATATTAATTACTAGAGTAATGCATATTTATTCAGTATAGTATATATAATAGAAACACTCAATGATAACAAATAAATAGGAATGCTCTTGGATTCATATTATATATGACTATATAACCATACGAAATATTTAATGCGTTAATAGTATTTAACATAGTATGTGTTAGTACTAACAGTAAATAATGACTAACATAGGCATTATCACAAACTTTAAAGAATATCTTAAATGTAACAAGACTAAAATCATTAAACTACACTCATAACGCTCACTACGGTAAATAATTATATTTACGAACCAGTTTAACAGATACCATTAACTTAAATAAATACTCACTATTAATATGTCACAAGTAGGGCGAGCACTGGTTACAAACTAAACGTTATACAGTAGGCAAGCCGACTGCTTGTGCCTCGAGAGACAGCATTAGCGTGTGTTAATATGGCAGGTGAAGGTTTTGGGATCGTGACGGAGGAGACCGAGAATTTATTTTAAGGGGTGGAGGCGTGAAGTCGAAGATCATAGATGAAGGACTGCTCCGTATCCTACACATTACGATCATATATATGGTAATATACTAGTATATTCGTATTATCGTATATATATATATAATATTATATAATATTCATAATAGTTGACATTATATATAATAACATATATACGCCAAAAAAAAATTATTATATAGTATTACTTTTATATATATACTATATACCAAGCCATCCATTATATAATAATACAATGTTATATTTTCATACATATATAAATTAATACTTCAATGAAAGGTAATTATGAACCTTGAAAAAGAATAGTGAGTATGATAAACGTGAAAAAATACCTAAACTAACTAAAAAAACGAGTAACCTATTCTCTAACAGAGCGTCTCCAGGTTCCTCAACTAATCTCTTGCTTTGGTCATATCCTCTCCCGACTACCGGCGTATTGCAAGAAAGACCTATCTGAATATAGCAAAAAAGAAGAACTAGACCCGATAAGAAATCACGTATGGGTATCAGACACAATTGGGCTACCTGGGACCTAACCTTTCTTGATCCAATAGTTATATCATGTATAACTAACAAAGATTATATAATAAACTTAGTTTTTCATCAAAATCGTAACTCCTTCTCTCTCCTCTCATTCCTCTCCATTTCAGCACACATGCGTCGGCGCGCAAGTTGTCGACTAATGCAGTGTGTGGGCTGATGCCACTTACTAGTATTAGGCTCAACCAATTCATGCTTCGAAAGGCCAAAGCTCTAATTCCCCAATTAGTTCCAATATTCTCCAAAATGAAAAAATACATTAATATAAACGTTATTCGGGGACGAGGGGTAATTTAGTAGGGAGGACCGATTGTCAGGGGTAAGGAAGAAAAAGAAGAGTGGAAGAATGTTGTGAAAATTCGCCATGTAATGTATGTGAAGATCAAGAAATTTTAGGCTCAGATGGATGAATGATTGATAATGGATTGGTAGTTATAGTTATAACAAAGCGTTTATGGGCAGAGTATAGGTTCCCAGGGGAATTGGAAGGAGCTGCAACAATGGGGTACCCTTATATAAGGCTATGGGCGATAAGGCGGGAACCGTTTATAGAACCTAATCTATAAGGAGGAATTTAGTTATTGTGTATTGTGTTGTCTTGTGTTGGGAAACGAGGAGCACACATAACGGCGAGTGACTGATGATGTTTGGGGTGTGGGGGTGATGTCATGATGAATGCATAATAATATATTATATATATATATAATATATATAGTATATAGATATATTAGATACGGTAATATATATATACTTAGTATTATATATATTACTATATATATATATATATAATATATTATATATATATATATTACTTATACTCATATATATCATATATATATATATATATAGTGATGGGACGATTAGGGGAAATTTTGCCCCACAGCATGACGGATATATTTTTAGTGAATATTTGAGAATTATTATGGACGAAGATTATTTTTGAAAAATGTATATTTAAATTTTTGATATTTTTTTTCTGTCTCTCTCTCTCCTCATCTCTCTTTCTTTTTACAATTCTCTCTTCAATATATAATATATATTTATATATATATTATATTATATATATTATATAAATTATATATAGTATAATTATTATTTATTTATAATATATAATAGAGGTATCCTATTTATAATATATCCTCACACTCACATATATATTATATACTCGATGGCCAATATAAAATATATTCATTACTTAGTATATAAAATATATTATATATATAAAGGTATTATATATATATATAGTATATATATACTTTATAATATAATATATATATATATATATATATACTATATATACATAATATTATATATAGATATTTATATATACACACAAGGCTGCTCAGCGGGGGTTGATAATTATTTATCCCCGAAAAATTATTTAAAGCGATCAAAAATATTTTTGATTCCGTAAGTCTCTTAATTTTTAATAATAAATAATAATAATAATAATAATTAAAAAATTAATAATAATAATAATTTTAATAATTTAATATGAATTATGAAGTATTTATTAATGGAAAATGAGCGAGACATTGTTATGTGCGTCTGCTAACGAATTCTGTAGGGTCAGAGTGGCTGTCCTCATATATGTAATAATAATATTTTTAGACCAGGGACTTAAATGTTTGGTTTTCCAAGTTGGCAGATGATAGCAAATTGGCCTACCTCAGTTTGGAATAATGATGGAATATGTAAAATATTTTTAAAAGATAAGGAGTGGAGCCTGTTAATCGTTTGATGGGACTAGGAATTAGTTTCATTCCTTCTTCAAACTAAATCTTTTCTTCTCCTCATAAACCATTGGTTTACGTCGGCCTTAATTCTCTAGCCATTCACGCATAGAGGACATGGAGTATCGGCGCCCGGTGGAAAAAAAAAGAAAAAAATTCGTCTTTCTCCAATTCACTTCTCAGCCAATTTTCATTTCAGCCTAGAAATCATTAGCCAGGATACTCTTCGACGAGCAACAAAGCGGCACTTTCAAATGTTCAAACAAAAAGTGTCGGCAACTTCCTTGGTCTCCTTTACTGACAAATCCTTTTTCTCTATTCTGGCCTTCTTGCCAAAACATCTCTAGCAAATTCTTAATGTAAAATCTCCCTTTCCTCTGATGTTTCTGTTGTTTAATTCTCCAACTGAAAGGCCAATCTCTTCGCCTTCCTATTTTCCAACTAACTCAACCTAGAAAAGATTTCTGGCATTTCTTCTTAGCCTGGTCCTTCATCTCTCCTCTCAGGTTGTCCTATGTCTTTGCCTGTGATTTAAACATGTTTATTGATCGGGTGCAAACAAATGCCTAAGTCATAAACCTAAAAACGTACGATAAGAGAACCTGGCCCCTGAAATTAATGAAAGGATAGAAAAAAGACGGGTGGCCCAGATGGCATTTTCCTCCCCAAGTTTTCTGAGGAGATCGGTGTGCTCCCGGCGCGTGTATCCCCGCCCCCTTCGTTCAAACCTCTCTATAGTACTCCCTATGTTCAATTTACTATCACTTTTCCTCAGTTGTTGGAAGCTCGCACATGCCAACCTATTCCGAAAAAAGGAAGCCCCTCTGATCCTTTCCTAACGTACGCGCTTGTAGCTCTCACTTGTGTATTTCTATCTAAGATTCTTTTTTAAAAAACCCCCTTTTTTTAAACCCTCACTTCTTAGATTATCTGGAAACACTCATTCTTTTTCTCTTTCCCGATATCGCCTGTAACGGGGCTTTCAAGCAAATTAGTAATTGCCAATACTCCTTTATAGTAACTCTTGATATTACATAGATTTAATGGTTTTCAGCTCTTTAGCGAACAACGGCGTGGAGGAACTTTACGTTATGTGGTGACGCTTGGAGGATATCGCTAAAAGCATTGATCCCCCGAGATGGGCAAGCGTCACTAGCTCTCCAAGCTTTCCCCTCCTTTGGCTGTATATTCCCTTTTCTTCTATTGCCTTAATTTTTTATGTCTAAAGCTTTTCTCTTCGAAAAATCTCTTAAATATAACGCGGTTGGTTGTTGATGGGGCGAACTTCTCTTTTTCTAACGTCAAATAAGTGGTTGTCCCTCGGGGTTCTGTCTGTATCTCCTACTATTCCTACCTTTTCATTAATTGATCTCTCACCTGCCACATCTAGTACTCTTAGGGCTCCACTCATATTACCTCGATGACTTCGACCCTTCATTCTTTCAAACTCATTTACCAGTTCGCTCCTCTTTTAGTCTTAGAATTGCCTCTCGTCTTAATCTTTTCCTATTTCTATTCTCGCTGAATCTGGAATAGAAATTCCGGGATGGGGGCTCGTCTCAACCTTGTGTTCAAATTCAAATTCTTTTTAAAAAAACCCAACTCTCTACAAATCTCCTTCTCTAGAACGCATTCTAAATTTCCTATTTCTTTCGACGGTTCTTCTCGTCTCTCCTCGCTGTTGACAATATATTAAACGATCCTTGGCGCTTAACATAGAACAAAAAAATGTCGGGTGGAAACCTCATGTCACAACTGTTGCTAGGGGCAGCCTCAAAGGAAACTGGGAGTTCTGTTTTTAGACTGCTGAGACCTTTTTCTTTTTCTCTTCTCAGATTTTCCTATTTCTACTTGCAGTTCTTTTATCATTCCCCGCTCTTGGGATGGTAGTGACTTGATTCTCATATCTGGGGAGGGGGTGGCTCTGTTTAATCAAAGGCCAAAAAAGGCTTTTATATTTTATGAAAGGCGTGTTACTGGCTTCGTGAATGCTTTATCTCTAATTCTATATGCACCCAGCGGCAAGTGCTCGAGGGAACTTATCATTTGCATACCACCACCTTTACGGAGCCCCTCACTCGTAGGAGTGCTGTATCTGGGCACAAGTTTGCATGTGTGAGGTTATTGGTAAACTCCCAGGCTAGTTTGCGTTGATATGGTATGACTTCATTTTCTTTCCTAAATTACTACCTCCCCTGAATTCTGTGGAGAGTTTTTCCTTTACCACATCTTCTGTATGTTCCTGCTGGAATTTATTCTCCCTCACCTTATTAATTTAGCCTGCCGTAGTTGAGAAATTGACTCATACTGAACGTCCTAATTGAAATAACGCATAGAGGGGTGAAAACTTTCTTGAGCCGTACTACACCCCCAATCCCTTTTTGACACTAGAAGCTCTGAACTGGTGAAAAGTTGGTAGGTGAACACCGTGTACAAGAAAAAAAATAATGCTTAAGTATTTCCTTCCTCTTATCGGTTTGATTCATTAGTATTGTATCGGGCAGATATGTGGAAAAAATATTAACTAAGGGATCCTCCTGACTACTCACACTACGATCAAAACAATCCATTTCAGCATGCAATATCCAAGAAAATCGCATCTCGTTCTTAATCATTACACCTCTGATGGACTTTTATGTCGCAACACACACATACTATTTTCTACCTATTCAAAACTCGTTAAATTTAACCTTTTTTAGCATTTTTAGTACTCACACACAAAATATCTACCATAGCTCATCTCTCTCAGCAATAGTCACTCCATCTCAGAATTTGTGCAAATCCGGTTATCTATCCCTTCTTGCATTCCATTGACCACTCATTACCAAACTCCTAGGCGAGACACAGTTGCACACCACAACCCCCTCAATTTTCAGCTGATGTCCTATCTCTTCTTTGTTCGCTCAGTCTCAACAGCTGAGTCAAATCAAGATTTAACCTTCTTCTTGATTCTTGCTTTCTGACTCCTCCTCTTCTTCTTCATGCTTGCTTTCAGATTCCTTCTCATTTTTGATTCTTGCTTTCGGATTCCTCTTCCTCTTCTTGAGATTTCCTTAGATCAGCCGCTCTTACGCGATCACGATTCTCTTGAGCCATGCATTAGCATTTCCTAGGCAAAAAGATATAGTGGTACGTGGCAGACCGAAATACTGAGTAGTTATTTTGTGTTAAATCAAGCAATTAAGATAAAATTCACGAACACTTGGCAATCAGGAATAGATTACATATCGATGTGTCGGCAATTTTTTTTCTCCCCCACACATAGTGGCTATATAAGGGAATAGGATTGTCTTGTAAGATCTCGCGCTCCCTAGAAAGATATAAGTATGTTTTGTATATGAGTATGTGGATAAAGATGATGTCTCACTAAGAGTGATTGTCTGAGGTATGAGTGTGTGATTAATGAACGCAGGAACAGAAAGGTAGAACCTATTTAGGCACTGGCTAATGTTTTTATACATACATTGAATCGTGAGCTATAGTATAATATAAATAATCAATATATATATATATATAGTTTGATATATATATATATATTATATTATATATTATAATATATATATATATAATTATAATATAATATGGATATATTATATATATATATATTATATATAAATATATATATACTAATATATTATTCCATTATATATATATTTGTAATAATCAATTACTCTTATTATTAATTGTAACTTAATTAAGTTTTCGATAATCAATTAGTCAATAACTATATATATTAAAATATTATAATATATATATAGTGTGAGTATATATGTATACATATGATATGACTATAATGATATATATCATATTAAATTATTAATAAATTACAATATATATATACTAGATAATATTTTATTGTAATTACTCATTTCCCCAGTATATTGCATCATGCTATTGAAAAATATATATTATTATATATATATTTGTTATTAATATACTATATAAATATAATATTTATATTATTACGGTATATATTATAAGTATATATTATTGAAGGTTTTACATTATTTAATCTCTCAACCTCTCTCCCTTAAGATAATTTGTCTCAATAATCGGCAAAAAATTGACCCGATGACGATTGAGAGGAAAAAACAGATGCCGTTTTGCGAGTGGACCAGCTGACGATTAATACGTAACCGATCACTTGAAGGAATAATAATAAATATAATTACTTTATATAATTACTTATATATTATATCTTATACATTATAAGTTATAATTTACCTTATAAATATATTTATATTTATATTATTAGTAGATATATAAATACTACCAGTATGATCAAATATCTTCTACAGTCTACCTCCTATCTCCAGACTTGGACTCTGCGTTGTATTAGGCTGCGCCTGCAGGAACAGTATCAATAGCACGAGGAACAGAAAAGTCGAGCGTAGAAGAATATAAGAAATGACGCAAAGTGTAGAAAGAAATGTCCCCCACCCCCACTTACCGTACCCCTTTTAATACTTCATGTAATCGTAGAGAACTCGCTCGACAGTAAGATTCAGGAGAAAGTCCACCCTAGGCCGTTTCACGTTACTGTGGACTATCTCTGCGTCAATGTAGGGATCATTTCTTGGCCCAAGTGGGCCACAACTCTCAATCCACCCCCTCATCTCTAAACTCTAAAATGATAGCCCTTTTTCATTAATGTCCATCTTACGCCTATAACAAAGATCATAAACTTAAACTTTTGAAAAATTAGAGCATAAAGAAGGTACAATTCACTTCTACTAGAACTCAATCCACTTTTCTTCTAATTTTTAATTGATTTAATTAGCGATCTCTCTTCGGAGCCACCTGAGTTCGATTCCCATGCACATCCAAGCTACTATACAGTCCGCGCCTTAACCAATGCCGACTATCATCCCTCCATTGGCACTTGGACAATAGACCGCAAATCCATCCTCAATGGTTACTCATCAATCTATTATTCTCTTTCTCGTGTAACTCTTTCTTCACATCCATCAACAACTCCCGTAATGGAGCTCATTCCTCATTTTAGTGCCATAAATTGTCTTTGTTCTCAACAACGCGCGTAACACAGCTCAACCTGGACGATAGTTGTCCAGTCACTGAGCACATTGATTACGTTTAGATCTTATGACTCTTATTCGAGCGACCCAAAGTCTCCCCACTACCTAAAAGGTGAGGGTAGCTAACGAGACTTGTATAACACAGAGGCATAAATACAACAACAACCCTCAGATATGCCAAATCTCTCCATAAGACTAACAGCATGGCGAGCCTCATCCTAGTTCCTTTGAACATCTCCCACCCAATATGATTTATTGCCCACCGAGCGAAGCTCCTCATTGGGTGCTATATCTATTCACACACGACTCCCTTCCATTACCACCCTCAGCTCCATCACTTTTGTTCACAATTACCAAAATATCATCCTAAATATAAAAAAAAAACACATTGTTTCCACGTTGCTCACCATCAACATAACTCTCACACCGTCGGACTGCCCTCACTTACTTACATAACGCTTACCGTCTTATCTCACATTTACTTTCAAACACCTCCTTTTCACAAGCTGTCAAACCCTACTACCAATCCTCTTAAACTCTCGTGCCAGATTCACCACACTAAGGAGAACCAAATCAGCCGCATATAACAAGTAGCGGAAACCCTCCATTTCCAACAATCATTCTAAACACTACTTCACATATGCCATGCCCTACCCTCCTCTCTACTCACACAACATCCATAAACATATATATTGTAATATCTATATGGAGACACCTAAACACATTTTCACTGGCCTCACACCACTTATTAATACTTAAACCTAATATACACTTTCATAACATTACTTTATTCTAAACACAATGCTATACAACCACTGTCGTCAATGCATACTTTGTTGTTTCCATTTCCAGAAGCTCTGGCCGACAAACCACCCATACCCGTATCACAACACCTTGCCGAGTGAGGTACTCCCCTGATTTCATCCTATCCATACGCCTGTTGCAAAACATCATTGATATTATTTTATATACGGTTTCTCATATATAAGTATAACCTCTATAATATATAATAGGGTATAATATTTAGTATAGACCTAAGTATTATTATTAAATTTATAGTATGTATACTTATTAGTCTGTCACTACTTTCTAAAAACACTCCCATATACACTATTAACTATTTACTTTATAACTATAAAAATGCTCAGAATAAAAATCTGTTCAAGGTATAAATCATTATATATAATCACTTCTAGTAATATAAATAATAATAAATTTTTATACCAATATATAGTATATATAATTCATTCTATATAAATCATAACTGATAATATATTTTTTAGTTATATCTTTTACATAGAATAGATAGATATATAGTATAGAATATATATCATATAAAATAAATCTAAGATTTATATATATATATTGATATTCAAAATACTTCCGGTTGTTCCTATTGAGAAGATACTTTGCTGAACTCAAGGATTCTTACGAGTTATATATAATATACTTATATATAATTAATACTTATGTATTATTTATATCTCTATCATTATACCAAAATATATAAGGCTCTTCTATATTATTAATATTGTAATATAATATATGTATAATAAAGGATATATAAATTATATAATATATATAAATATAAAGGGTATAAAGTTATAATGTTATATATATAATCTATGGGAGCCAGGGCTTATTACAGTTATTTGTAACAGATGAGATGAGAAAATCGGGTGCTTATAAAAACTAAGTTTGAAGCGTTCTTTTTGGGGCGTGGATGGCTTAGTTAGAATAGCAAGCTATCGGTTACTGTTAACTCCGCAACGCGGAGATGTTTCTCAAAGAGATGTTCGAATCCCGCGGTGATGGAGAGTAGAAATCTCCTTTAACTGTCATTTCTTTTTTTTAAAATCAATTGTTTAAATATGGCTTATATTTTTCATGTAGCTTTACAGCGAGACTTTTTAAATCTCCACTCTCAGCGGGAATTCGAATACATTCTTGGACTCCGCCTTGCGGAGATTAACAGTTACACCGCGTAATGCTTCTAACCACCTACCGCGCCATCCACGTCCCAAAAAAGAACGCTTCAAAACTTAGGTTTTAATATATGCACCCGGTTTTCTCACCCTATAATTGCTGAGTACTCATCAAGGCCTTTGGGCCCCCATCTAAAATGAATGAGTTCCACAGGAGATTTTTACTTCCCATCAGCGGATTCGAACCACTGTACTGATCCAATTTATGAAAGAGCTAGAAGAAATATAAGATGAAATCAGGAAAATAAATCATAAATGCAATGTAAATTACATAAGATAATTTTTAACATAATGAAATTTTTTGCTATATTTCAATATTTCTTTACTTCCTTTTATTTCCTTAGTGTAGGCTATAACAGAGAGGCCTATAAATTTTTGATGAACTATCAAATCAGAGTACTTATTAGTAACAGAATCCTATTCACGGCCTACGTTACGAAATTCTTAAAACAACGAAAGTATTTGACATTACACTTTCCACTCGGTTGACACCTCGTGAAAGTAACAAACGACAGTGATGAAAATAATGCGGTGGAAAACGTTTTTATTCTTCACGAATACTGAATAGATGAGTATACTTTGAAATTGAATGTCAGTAGAGTCGTTTGTTTTTCAAATCCAGGCACATGACTGCACCCGTCTGAAAAACATAAAAAATATCCTGATGCACAGAAATCTTTTTGGCATTTGCTCAAATGCCTTTCCTACAGTCAGAAATAGTTGAATCCGTGGACCATGGAGTGTGTTATATGTACCGATATTCGTGTAGCCGGTATATGTAATTAAACAAGGTGTTAAAAGGGATAATAACAATTAACCTGAGATTACGATCAGCTGGCCCTATTACTAGGCAATTGAAATAAGTTGGTTGTCCTGCAGTAAGAGTATTAATCAAATTGAATTAAGAACAGAAGTAGAAATTTTCTTGATTGATTGAAAGACTCCAAATATCAAATATTTTTCAGACACAGATGTGATTCCAAAATTCAGGGTAATACCCTTCACTACTCAACAGCCGATAAATTAAGTATTGACATAAGAAATATAAGTTGGGAGGAATGTATGGCAAATATATTTCTTCATTATATAGCAAAATTGATTGATTCAGAAAGAAACTTAAATTTTGACAAAGAAAAGTCAAAGAAAAATATGATTATATTTTTCTTATTTTGATTTAACAAATACAATATATATGTATTAAAGTTGGATACGATTATCTGCCATCACTTGATATCAATTTGCGATGCATTCCAGAAATATTTCACAAAAGATATACTTATGAGAAATGAATTTGTAGATACCAATCTTTTCATAGAGCATGATAAATATAATAAACAAAGAAAGAAGAAGAACGTCTTTTGGAAGTAAGTTCAGATTTATCATTTACAGGAAATTTTGGAACATGGATTTAAATTACGGTACCTTACGATCAAAATTATGAATGAGTATCCAAGTCTTCATAGAGAAGCAATGAACGCGTTACTACCGTTTGCAACAATATATTTGTGCAAATTAGGATCCTTGACAATATCAATTATGAAAACTTAGTTAAGAAGTCATTTAATTGGGTCCTCTTGTTCTCCTAAGTTTTAATAGATTATACAATCAGACATTGATGTAATTGTTCAAAGAGAGCAAGAACGAATGTTATATTCATTCATTACATTTTTTTTTTTGTATTTTTTTATTCAGCACTCTAGAAACTATAAATTTTTTGTCAGCTCCGATTTTAGGCTTCCTATCAGTTTTTTAAAATTGTTCTGCTCTCAATTTCATTCTAACAAATTTAGTTCTCCTTATATTCTCCATGCATGTCCTATTCTACACCCAAAGGGTCATCTGGAGACTGCGGCCTTTCGCAGAAATTTTTTTACTAAAAAAAAAAATTAGCTACGATTTCTTAAATATTTTTATGCTAATGATAAAATGTTTGATTCATTTTATTTTGGTGTGTAGATCTTAAAAATGAGACAATCACTCGTACCACTCTCCATGAATGTAGTAAAATTTCTCTTAACAGTGGTCCAGTCCTCTGGTTTAGGGTAAAATAAGATATAGTCTCTGAGGTCGCATTCTCTCTCTCTCTCTGCTAACATGGAGAGCGCTCGCTCCAATATACGTGAAATACAAGTATTCAGTGCAAAGAATCCTCTCAAAGCGCCTTCCGCACTCTGTCGTAACTAATCTCAGGTATGTCTCATAATACAAAAGCTGACAAAAAATTTATAGCTTCGAGGAGTTAGCATTTGTCTATTGAGAAAATACAAAAAAAAAAATGTAGAGTGAGCCAGTGGCCAATCTGATATAACATTCGTTCTGTTGCTACTCTTGAACATTTCCAATTACTGATGTATAATCTATTAAAACTTTACGAGAAACAAGAGACCCAATTAATGAATCATTCTTTAACTAAGTTTTCTATAATTGATACTGCCAAGGATCCTAAATTTGCACAAATATATGTGGCAAACATGGTGGGTAACGCAGTTTCATTGCTTCTCTATGAAGACCTTGGCTATAGCGTGAGTTCATAATTTTGATCTTAAGGTACCGAATTTAAATCATGTTCCAAAATTTCCTGTAAATGATAAATCTTAACTTTCTTCCAAAAGACGTTCTTCTTCTTTCTTTGTTTATTATATTTATCATGCTCTATGAAAAGATTGGTATCTACAAATTCATTTCTCATAAGTATATCTTTTGTGAAATATTTCTGGAATGCATCGCAAAATGATATCAAGTGATGGCAGATAATCGTATCCAACTTATTCATACATATATATTGTATTTGTAAAATCAAAATAAGAAAAATATAATCATATTTTTCTTTGACTTTTCTTTGTCAAAATTTAAGTTTCTTTCTGAATCAATCAATTTTGCTATATAAATGAAATATATTTGCCATACATT
Source organism: Trachelipus rathkii (assembly GCA_015478945.1). Classification (NCBI taxonomy): domain Eukaryota; kingdom Metazoa; phylum Arthropoda; class Malacostraca; order Isopoda; family Trachelipodidae; genus Trachelipus; species Trachelipus rathkii. Next base: position 14,832 of record JABUQX010020994.1, on the reverse strand, counting down.
CCTGCAAACTTATATTTTCATATGTCAATACTTAAATTTATCGCATGTATAACCTGATTTTGGAATCCATCTGTGTCTGAAAAATATTTGATATTTGGAGTCTTTCAATCAATCAAGAAAATTTCTACTTCTGTTCTTAATTCAATTTGATTAATACTCTTACTGCAGGACAACCAACTTATTTCAGCATAAAGTAATAGGGACTCATGTTCAACATCTTCCTCTTGTGCATTCAAAGCATTAATTAATTGATTTAATTAATACATATACGCTGCGCTGGCAATTTCAACTATTCTCTGACTGTAGGAAAGGCAATTGGCAAACACAAAAAGACTGCATGCAGGATATTTTTTTTTCAGACTGGTGCCAGTCTATGTGCCTGCGGTTGAAAAACACTACTCTACTGCATTCAATTTCACAGTAATCATTATAATATTCTAGAAATAAAAATTTACCATTAGTTCATCACGTTTTGTACTTTCCAGAGGGTCATCTAGATTGTCAAATACTTCGTTGTTTATAGAAGACTTTGCGAAGGATTCTGTTACTAATTCTGATTTTCTATCATCAAAATAAGGTTCTTCTTTAATGAAATCCTAAGGAATATAAAAGGAAAGTATGGATATTGAATTTTATAGCAAAAATTTCAATGTTTAAAAATTATATTATTTCTATATGATCGTAAGAAACGACAACGTAAAACATCTTTTAATGAGTACCAGAATGATATGTACTCATTCAATGAAACCAACATATCAGAGTAATACTAACGCAATATTAAAGAAAATATTAAAATTAAAATTTTATGAAAAAATAAAACTTAATATTTTATTAAAGCTTTTATGGAAGAAAAAAATAGAAAATAAACACGTATTTACATTATAAAAAATATATTTAACTGAGCGAGGCATATATTGTCCCGACTGTTCACTCGGCTTTTGGTCTAATAAATGAACCCTTCCCCCCGGCTAATTGCACATATTAGCTCTAGAACTATTATCACAGTTATCTGAGTTAGGATATTAAACAAAATAAGAAATGGATTCAGCTCGCGAAACTTAATAAATTAAACATTTTCTAAAAAGGAGTATATATTTTCATTAAAAAACAAATTAATTACGAATTTGAAATATATACACAAATTTTTAAAGCATGATATTTTAAAGGTAGCGACAAAAGGAAAATAACTAACTGCATTAACTATAGAGTGAACTATTAAAGAAAGCAACAAAGTAACTATAGAGTGAACTATTAAAATATTTTTTTATCACAGTAAATTCTTCTTAGTAAATTATTAGTAAATAATTATTTAAAAAAAAAAAAATATTTTGGTAAAACATACCTTAACATCTGACTTATTTTCACATGTATGATCACTTGCTGAGTCAATACTTCCAGAATAACAAACATTATCATTTACTTCATCCTGTGTTACAGAATTAATTGGCAGGAAAGAGGTTTCAGGAATATCTTTTAATCTTCTCTTAGAACGTACACCTTCGTTATTGGAACGTTTTCTTTTCTTATTTAAAAATGAATTCTTATAAGCGTAAACGTCATTCATAGAAATGCCTTTAATCTTAAGAGCTTCACCCGTTTTCATGAATGACATAAAATTTTCCTGTTCCACTTCAGCTTCACCTTGATACATAAAATTTAAGAGAAGTTCCATTTTGAAAGGTTCAATATCAGTAAATACTACAACAGGATGCTGTGATTTAATATTTTCAAAAATTTCCTCAAAATATACACTACAAGAAGACAAGACAATTCTGTGAGCTGAGAAATATCTTCCTGACAAATATGTTTGCATCGCTAAATCTTTCGTGTAATAAAAAAAAATAGCAAAAGTTAAAATAAATTTATAACTGCTCTTGAAAGAACATCAAAATAAACCTTTGCTTAAATCAAAATGATTTTAACCCAATTTAGCAAGCAATTTAACACAAAATACACCCATGAAATAGCCTCACTAATATCACGACGCAGTAGGCTGCTTAGACAGAACAAACAGACAGCACAGAAACAAACTGATCAAATTTAGTCTAAACAAAAGGATAATCAGCCTATTCACACGTAAGAAAAATCAAAACTGGCACAAAAACTATTGGAAGTCTGACCCACAGTACAAAAAAAAAAAAAAAAAAAAAAAAAAAAAAAAAAAAAAAAAACAAAATAAATAAAAAATACACACCCCCCCCCCCCGCTTTTACATGGCAACTCAATCACCCGCCACCCACTTACTAAGGACGTTCATTTAACACCCAAAAATTCACATCCCCAAAATCAACAACAAATCAGTCCCAATTCCTCCCAAATAACGACCAGTCCATTAAACAGGAAAATCATAAAATATCTAAAAAAAAAAATATGAAACTTCTCAACAAACTCCCTTCATCATCCCCGAAGAAGTCAAAAGTATCAATGCACATCTTAAAGGTACTAAATCGTTAGATCCGGATAACAAAGCCTAGGTCTAAAGGTTATAAATACCCTCATATGCGTCTACAATCATAGTTTACTCAAAAAACCTTTGCTCAACAATGGAAAAACATGCACACATTATCCATTCCTCAAACCTAACAAATCCCTCAAACCCATCCTTTAACCAACCCGCATCTCTCCTATCCACAATATCAAAACTGAAAAAATGATTCTCCTAAATATCAAAACACATTTACCAATTTCAAATCCCAACTACCCAACATAGTTTCAGACCTAACATAAGAAATAAAGAGATAGTAAGAAGCCACATGAGCCTATCAAGACTGTCCCAGTCAAACTAAATATTTATTAAACACATGCTCATGCATAACCTACACCACACCAAAGAATATCCAACAACAGCATTAAGAAATATACGCAACTACTATCAAAAGCAAACATAGCTAAATACAGTAACCACACCACACCCTAATCAGTTTTAAGTTAATGATAGTTACAACATGCAGTTTTACCTTAATAACTAACTAAAGCCAATTTGGCCTAGTCAAAATAATTAGATGATGCCCAAAACTATCCATATACCTATCCAATCCTTTCTTAAATGTTGTAAGTGAGTAACACTCAACAACCTCCTGCAGCAAATCATAAGTAAATTAAGTTAGTAAAGTTAGTGTGTAATAATTTAAAGTATGTATGCTCTTGAAGGTTGTGGGCTGTGAGAGGTGAATAAAGACTGAATGAAAATGTGGATGAGTTGAATGATTTTGGTAGTGGATTGAGAAAGAGGGAAGGTAGGAAAAAGTTAGTGGGATGTCGAGCTTAGGAGGAGTTGGGATGCTGGTAAGGAGGGACTAGTGACTACCTAGCAGGATATGGAAATGGCTAAGTAGTATTAATGGTCTGCAGCTGAATGAGAGTTATAGATACAGATAATAACAAGATTACGATCTGAAAGTCAGTCAGTCTGTGACCTGCAGTAACAGGTTGGTCTTCCAGATGGGGAAAGATCAGAGAGGGCCAATGGTAAATTGGTTGTCTAAAGGACAGCTAAGGAATGGCTGGAATTGAGACTATGAACGATACCAAGTAGACTTTGAAAAATATGGATAGAAGGAAGACAATGAGAGTATGTATCAGTGCAAGAGGAGGATTCGGAATAGATAGATAGAGAAATTGAGTTTACAAATGTCAATTAAAATGTGATTGTGCATGTGGACAATTGATATTGACAGTCAGAGAATTAATAGCAGAATTATAGGAGGTGATAAGAAGATGAAAGCTACGTGAAAGGAGGAGCATGATTCCAGGATTTTTATACCTATTTAGTGCAGGTCAGAATGCGGAAGTAGGCACTAGTGTAAAATGAAGGGTTAGGAAATTATGTTTTGCAGAAAAAATTAGGTATTGATTCGTGGAGAAATTCTGGACAAAGACTTTTTGCAGGAGACAGAGTCACTAGGTCGTAAAGGTGTGGCTTTTCTATGCCAGTTTGGAGACGTCTGTCAAAAAAACAAGTAAAGGTAGGGTGAGCGGCCCGTGATGGGCTAAATCATAAAGAATAATATCATATAAATATTAATTATATCAATGAAACGAATAGTCGTGATAATAAAACTAGCGTTGTTACATGCTCAAATAAAGATTATATCAATAAAGTAACAGCATTTCAATATCAAATTTTTTTACGTATATAATACTACGTTTTAAGATATAAAAAAGATGAGCTAATTAGAATATACCTAAAAGAAAATTCTAGACATCTATTTGCAAACTGAAGCATGGTGATGAAAAATTGTAGTAGAGACTCCTTTCAGGGAATATGAAATTGCACGGATATTCACTTTATTACACTAGCGTAAAGGAAAAAGGTGGTGCTGTGGCGCTCTATGTTAAAAGCAATATTTCAAACTGTTAATGACTGACATTAAAACTATCATGATGGTGAATAAGTGTTAGCAAACATATGTACAATAAATCAACGCAGAGATAGGGATTAATAGACCTCCTGCCAGAGTCAAAATCAGACGCGATATGTGAAATAAATTCAAAAAAGGCATGCAATTAAGAAAGACGCGTATCATCATAATGGGTGATTTTTAATTTCCTGCATTCAACTGGATTCATTTCTAATATGGGATCATAGTAGTCCCATTATTAATGTCATACAGACAACTTTTGAGCCAGAAGGTCCATGAACCTACAAGCACGATGCACTGTTAGACTTAATATTAACTAACAATGAAAGTGGTGGATGAGGTTAGAGTTGAATAAAATTTAGGAATTAGTGACCATAATATAACTAGATTTAACATGAATGTGATGTCTGGGTCCAAATTACAAGGTAATAAGAAAGAATTTTAGATTTCCGAAATGGGATTATACCAAATTTCGAGACATGCTTTAGTACAACTGACTGGGATAAGAGTTTAAAAAAAACTGAAACTGTCTTTATCTGTGGGAACATTTTAAGCAAATTTTTATGAACTTATTCAGTCAGTATGTTTTAATGATAAACCCATTAGGTGGAGGGAGAAATGGGGAGAAGATATGAGAAGATAACAGAAAATCGAAATGAAAAGTGCAGATGCAGGAGGATTTAGACATTTATAGGAAACATAGAAATGAACTTAACCAGTTAATAAGAAAGGCAAAGATAGAGGCAGAAATTAATTAGCAAGGAATAGTAATAAGGACCTGAAAAAGTTTTAACTTTTATAAATTTTAAAAGTAAGAATAGGACTAGATTTTAGAACAAATTAAAATTTGATGAAAATTTAGTGAGTTCAGAATAAGGAGTTGGTCAAATTTCAATGCTTTTATGCATCAATGTTACTTGATGAAAGACTGGATAAATAGTTTGGAGAACTATAGTTTGGTTGCATGTATTTAAATAGACTTACAGAATTGAATTTGAGGTAAGATATATATAAATCTTTACTGGACCATACTGATAACATAGAAAATATAGTGTGTAAGAGTGTATGTGTAGAATTCGAAGGAGGTCAAGTAGCAGCATTGCAAAGGCACAGTATTTGATTTTTAAGCAATCTATAACATTTGGTGAAGTACCAGAGAATTTCACAACCCTAGTTGTGCCTATTTATAAGAAAGATAGTAAGGCAGATTTGGGAAAATAAGCCAGTTAGCTTAACTTCTCTGGTTGTAAAATTCTGGAAAAATACTGGAAGGTCATATAGAGAAAATTGGAAAATAAACAAATATTGTAGACTCCCAGCATGGTTTTAGAAAGTAGGTAGATCAGGAAAAGCTTTAGAATTATGTAATACCATTACTGACAGCATTGACAAGAAGACCAGTTGATAGTATATAATTTAGACTTAGCAAAGCTTTTGAATAAGTTCCCTACATAAGGCATAAGGATGAAGAAGTATTGCAATGTGGTTATAGGTGGAGTGGTACATGGCTTCGGATTAAAGTGTTGTGAATAGAAAAACTGTCTGACAACTAAAATGAAATAAGCATCATGGGAAATATGAAGACGTGGTGACCCATAGGTTCAGGGCTGGCCACTATTGTCTAATATATATAAATAATTATAGACCCAAGGACTTAATTGTAAGTCTAAATTTGCAGATATACCAAAGTGGCTACGCTCAGTAAACTAGTGATGGGATGTATAAAAGATCAAAATGATCTGTGAAACTACTGGATGGGCAGGTAAGTTGGTGCAAATGAATTTTAATAGTAAAAGTGTAAGGTCTCTTCACCTGGTTACTCAATAAGTTTTAATCATAACCATATGAATGGTATTGGTAGAGTCGGGACTAAAAAAAAGATTTATATGTTGATTATAAGCAATATTGAAAGTAAGCTAATCATGTTGAATCCAAGAAAAAAGCTAATAAAATGCTTAGTGATAATATGATCGCAGTCATGTATAAGAGCAGAGAAATTATAAGTAGAACGTATAAATAGCTATGTTAGCGTCAGTATTAGAAGAAACAAAAGACAGTAAGAAGCCAATGGAACTTTCAATCAACCCCATTCAAGCCACAGAACCAATCACCAAAACAAACAGCTCATGCATACAATCCACCATGCTTAACCTTGACAAAAAAATGAGAACTTACTTATACACAAATTATATACTTAACCTTATGCTTCCACACAACAAAGCAACAATAAGGTCATGAAAATTCTAAAAAGTTTGTCTGACAATGACTACCCTTTCTGAAACTGTGCTGGGTCATAAAATACCTTGTTTTCTTCTAAATATTCTCTATATAATTGATTCAGTAACTTTTCCAGAACGTTTACAACCAGGATGTCAAGCAACTGGCTATAATTTAGGAGTGATTGTGCACAAGTTGGTCCTTATTAGGAAAGATAAATACCCTAAGAATAGCAGTGCAATTAGGAGACAACAGGCATGATTCCGGGTTTGAGGGTCAAGAGCTATCGAGAGTGGCTGAATGAGTTAGGAATGTTTCGTAGACAAAGAGATTTCTCAGGGGGAATACATACTAAATGTCTTACAAAATATTTACATCTACTGAATAATAAGACCGAGAAAATAAATATCTTATTACCTTGACATGGATGGAGACCAGGCACAGAAATTAAGAAGAAGGCAGCCATACTGATTAAAAAAGCATTTCTTTCATATAGGTTGTCAATTTTTGGATGTTTGACTACCAGGAGATTGTCTTTGTTAACAGTAGATTAATACATGGTCTAAACTGCATGTAATGATATAACTAATATAAGGTATGGTGGATGGTTGACACCTCATAGATCATAATATGATAAGCATTGTTAAGTATAAGTTACAGGAATTTGACAAGCCATACGGTGCTTTGTGATTTGCATGAGCATGGTTGGTATGGTTGACTGGACCAGATCTCGATAGCCCTTGGGGGCTTCTATAAGTCTCGTATATTCTAATGTTCTAATTCCAAAAATTAAGAATCCTATTACTGAATGAATGTTTTTTCACATCAAGATTACATGCCTTCATAATTTTCTTATTGTGTCCCCTGGTTTTTTGCCATGTAGTCTACTATGAAGAATTTTTGGTCTCTTTATCAAGAGATGCACGTGAATATTTTTTAGACATGTATCATGTCTTACTCAAATCCACTTTTCTAAGAAAACTACAGCACATCCACATTTCATAAACCTTAAGCAAGTTTCTGACATATCGATAGTATTTATTTAAATAAGCGAGCTAACTTGTGCACAATACCAGCCAACACTGGTCTAATATACTGATTACAGCACTTCCTTAATCTTATTAGAAATACATTGCAATTATTGATACCTGAGCATCAATTAGCATTTTATTCCTTGCTTCCGAGAACACTGATTAGCTACTTTCAGATTACTGAGCTAATCACACCTAAATCTCTTTCTTGGTCCACAGACTCACACCAATCCAAATTTATATTGTAGCTAAGTCTTTTATTTGAGTAACCTAGGCGTAGAACCTTACACTTTTTACTATTAAAATTCATTTTGCCATTATCTGTCCAATCCAAGAAGCTTTATCCAAGCATCATTTGATCTTATACATCCATCATTAGTTCCTTACTGAGTTACCCACTTTGGTATCATCTGAAAACTTAAAAACCTGGTATTTAAGTCCTTGGTCTAAATCATTTCATTATATAAGAACTATAGTGATCCCAGCACTAAACCGGGCACCACTCTTCGCTACGTTCCCATGATGACTTACTGCCATTCCGCTATTTCATTAAACTAGTGATTTGGTGCTTAAGGTGGTTAATCTGTGTTAAGTTGCAGTGATGTGGGTGGTTGCTTTCTGAGTAGTTGGTGTTGTTTAATTAGTTGTGTCAATTTCAGGTGTTAGGGTTGGGTTATTTTTTTTGATGTATCCTCTGAGAAGGTTTGGTTAGCTACTTTTTGGATTAGGGATGTGAAATTTTGTATGGCTTTGTTGAGTGATATTTTTTATATATATATAGTATATATATATATAGTTATATATATAAATTAATATAATATATATATAATATATATATATAGATATATTATATAATATTATATATCGGTATTTATATATATATATATATATAATTATAATATATATATATATCATAATATATATATACTATACTATATATTAATATATATATTATATATATATAATATATAATATATATATATGTAACTAACATATAAATGAAATACTACTTGTAACATGATTTGCTGTATACTTTCCAAAAAAATGCACTTGATGAGTCTCCCAACCTTTACACATAGATTTGTCCATTTTTAAATATTGTTCGACAACAATGTTGCCTGCAAATTAAAGTTGAACACACAGAGTAAAATTGCTTTTAAATTTTTAAGTATAACTATCTTGAAATATAATATATATATATTAATCCTATAATTAATATATATATATAATATATTAATATATATATAATATATATATATATATATATATATATATATAGTGTATAGTATATACTATATATAATATATTATTAATGCACCAATACCGTGTAGTCCAGTATCGCCCCCCCGCCTTATTTTTAAGTATCAGTAAATTTTGTGATAGTTTTCGGGATCCGGTATCAGTTAAAATTTCGCTCCGATACCTTTTGACTGATAGCAAACGATTTTGGAGTAACTGATCTTATATATAATATAAATATATATATATATATAATATATATATATAATATATATTATTATATATATAATTTATTATATATATATTATACTAGCGATCTGCGGTGACTTGGACCACTTTAGGTAAAACTTCGTCTCCTCACTTTCCATTTTGCCTTTTTGGAAATTTTTTTCTTCTGAAAATCAGGCCCTGTATAGTAATCAAAATAGAACTCTTAAGAATAAAATAGATGTAATTTTTTAAAATATTTTAAGAACTAAAGTTAATAAACTCTTCATTGGACTTGAAAACTGACAATTGTGGGTGAATAGCGCCAACTTAAAACTCCTTTAAATATAAATTCCAATTTATATCTTTAATTTTTATTTAATCATCAGTAATGTATTCGAAAACAATTATAATACAGTAATTAAAGGAGACGATTACTAAAATAAGCAATAAAAAATGCGCAAGGCCCAATTCACCCCTCTGGTGGGACAAATTTTGACACTTTTGAATTCATATTTTCCATATAAACTTAATTTTTATTTTATTAAATAGCAATACATAATAAAATTCAATAATGATACATAAATAAGAAAAACAATTGGCCGATTCACCCATCATCATTTTTACAGCCGGTGAAATCGAGCCAAGTTAGGCCCAGTGATTTAGCCAACTAGTACTGTTTGAACAAAAATACTTTGCCAGTTTAAAGCGAACATACTCGACTGTATACACTGAAAAAAATGATTAATAAAAACTACAATATTTCATTTTATAACAAAGTAAGAAAAATCACATTTTTTCAAAAGTGATAATTCTATTGGAAGGGCATTTTATACCCAATTTATTATATTTTTTTAAAATATATAAAAACTCCTAGAATTAAAGATAATCTAAATAAAACTGTAGTACTACCGCGTGTTGAATGAAGCCAAAACCAAATTTTTTTTATATTTTTTTTAGAGTTGACCGATTCACCCCTCTATATAATATATAATATATATATATATATATTATAATATAATATTATATATATAATAATATACATTATATATTACATCTATTTATAAAATATATCTTATATATATATTATAATATTATATTATATATATATATATAATATATATATATATATGAATTAAATATATATAGTACTTCAATCCAATGTTATAATATTGATCATCTTGTGTATTGCTGTACTGCTGACTTAGACAACAAATTTAATTTGTTCGTTGCAGGTAGCTAAAGTTATTTTTTATCAAAATATTGTTTAGAGAGATACGTGGGTGAACAAAAATGAGGGAAAGCCCTCAATATTTTTTATAAAAATGAATAATGGCGTTGTGTTCGAAGGTATTCTTTTGAGTCTGGAATGCGAAAAGATTTTATAAAAAACAATAGATTTGTTTATTGAAACCAAACCACCACGTTTCAGAAATTTTGATGTAGGATGTACCGTGGCTTTCTTCGAAAACAATCGATGGAATGATGAACCATATCCATTGTCCGATAATTTCCTGATCTATCTGACAGACTGTTTTCGCTTTTGTCAATTGTGCTTAAGCTCGCTCAGTAAGATATGCTTACATATTTTTAGCATGAATTTCATGCAAAACCAACAGCGATTTCTCATAAAAGTTACTTTGTTTACAAACAATTGATTCAGCTGTGTGATGGAGCCCATCAATTTGGAATTAACAGAAATAAAAACATAACAAATGGTTTATATTACAAATAATTGATCTACATTGTGATGGAGTTTATCTATTTCAGCGCATCCCAACCTTTTTCCTTTCCTGTACCCCTTGATTAGGCTTATCATGTATTAGTACCCCCACTCACCCATCCACTCATACAAATAATATTTGTTACGATAGTAATAACATTTGTTACGATAGTGTTAATATTTGTTACGATAGTAATAACATTTGTTGGCTTTTATTCTATTTTGCAATTCTATTTCAATTAAAAGCTAAGATTTCAAAATAATAAAACTATTAAAGTAATTTATAAGTTATAACCATATTAACTTAAAATGAAAGTTCATAATTATAATAATTCATCATGATGTACAAGTCTTCAAACATGGCTCTTAAATGATGAGGGGAGGACACATGTGTAATCCCGCAATATGATTTATAGCTGATTTGTCCATCCTTCATTTTTTTGTTTCCGCCTACTTTCTTTTTTTGATAAGATATTTGGAATGCAAGATTAATTGAAGTCATAAAAAAACGAAAATGATTTAAGTCTTTAGGAAAAAAGTTAACAGCCTCTCAGTTATTAGTGTGTGTAGGTTTCGTGGTGTGCAAGACGTGCTCACATCAGATAATATCTAACTAGACTTTCATTTTAAGTTAATATGCTATTGATTTTAAATTACTTTAATAGTTTTAATATTATTTTTGATATCATAGACTATTATAAAAATTGAATTAAATTGGCAAAAATCAGAAAAAAAGCCATAAATGTCATTCAATTTTGACTCTGATTATTTAGCCACCCTAAAAACATACTATCTAACAAAAATATTTTTGTATGAGTGGAGGTGTGAGTGGATGTACTAATACCATGATAGCTAATCAAGTTGTACAGAAAGGAAAAAGGTTGGATGCGCCCTGAAAAGATAAACTCCATCAAATGTAGATCAATTTATTTGTATATAAACCATTTGTTTATGCGTTTATCGCTTTTATGCCAAAACAATGTGCCGCAGCACCACAGCTCATTCAATTGTTGTAAACAAAAGTAAACTTCATAAGAAATCGCTGTTGGTTTTGCATGAAATTCATGCTAAAAATATGTAAGCATATCTTACTGAGCGAGCTTGACAATTGACAAAAGCCGAAAACAGTTCTGTCAGATAGAGTCAGGAAATATATCGGAAACAAATTGCAATATTTCCCTCAAAAATCTTCAACGCCTGTTTCGAAAAGTAAAGCCACGCTACATTTTCCTACATCAAAATAAGAAAACATTAATTTCTTTATCCTACTAAACTGCTAAAGATTTTTTTGAAATTATTTCATTCAGAAAACGTTATGGTTAAAATTTAAAATAACGAAATTAAATAATTTATAAAAAAAATTATTAGGCTTTCCCCTCAATTTTTTTCCACATATCTACTAAAAATAATTTTGATAAAAAAAAATTAAACTTTGCTACTGCAACAAAAATTAAAATTTGTTTTTAAGTACAAAAACGAAAACTTGCAAATAATATAATGAAAGAGCATTTTGAAGAAATTCTATATGTTAATCAAACCGTGGAATCGAAGTAATATTTATTTGGAAGATATAATATATATATATATATATAATATAACTAATATAATATATATATATATAAATATAAAATATATAATATATATATATCATTATTTATTAATAATATAACTATATATATATAATATAGAGTGTTAATTCGGTCCACTCTAAAAAAAAAATAATAAAAAATTTTTGCTCATTCAATCCACGTGGTAGTACTACAAAAAAAAGTTTTATTTAGATTAGCTTTAATTCTAGTGAGTTTTATATTTTAAAAGAAATAATAAATGTAGGTTTTGGATGACAATACAATTTTCATACTTTGAAAAAATGTGATTTTTTTAACTTTGTTAAAAAAATTGTAGATGGATTTTAATCATTTTTTCAGTGTATACAGGCGAGTATGTTAGCTATAAATCAAGCAAAGTAATTTTTTTTCACAAACGTATAGTGGCTAATCACGGCCTAACTGCCTGATTCACCCCGCTTGTAAAAATTGATGATGGGTGAATCGGCACCATTGTTTTTCTTATTTATTTATTATTACATTTTTTATTTAATGTATTGTAATTTAATAAAATAAAAAATTAATTTAATGAATCGACTTCCAACAAGTCAAAATTAGTCCCAGCAAGAGGGGAACTGGGACCACATTTTAGCGCATAATTTGGGTATCATTTTGACAGTTTAATTACTTGGCATTTCTAACGTTCAAAGTTTAACGATTTAATAAGTAAAATTAAAATAAAATTGAATTTACTATTTAAAGGGAATTTAACGGTTGGCCATTCACCACCATGGTGCCTGTTCCCCTACAAGTGAGTGAATGAGCTTTATTTAAACTAATACAAATTTTATTGAATAATATATTTTTGTGGATGACCACTACGCCCATTATTTTAAGAAAAAAAATTCGCAAAAAGGCATTAGGGAAGTAGACGAGTTACTTAAGTGGTCACGTACCTGCAGACGCATATATACTAACAAATTATACTATATATATATATATATTATATATTATATATATTATATATAATATAATATATATATATTATATATAAGAATCAGTTAAATACGCAAAGTTTGTATCATAAAGGTATCAGCAAATTCTGATACCCGTCGAACAACTACTCACAATACTGATACTTCAAAATCAACGATACTGATCCATGTATTGTGCATACTAATACTATATATTATATATATATATATATATATATATATTAGATATAATATATATATATATATAATATATATATAATATTATATATATATAATATATATATACAATTATATATTCAACGATTACTAAAAATTAAAAGCAAATTTACCTTCTTGTTCTCACTTTAATTTGCACAATGGTGTGAACAAGTTTATAAAAAGACAAATTATGGTAAAGTGAGACTCAGTCAGAGAATTTGCAAGTATAGCCAAAATCATTACAAGTAAGTACTTTTTATATTTTTACCATAAAATTATATATATATATAATAAATATTTATATATATATATAATATAATATTTAAGTAATATTAGTTAGGAATATTAATATTTATATATTATATATATTATATTATATACGAATATATAATATAATATATAATATATAATAGGTAACAATTTGACATCACTAGCACTAATATCAATAATATATTATAAAATCTATAATTAATTAAAAAAATCTAATAGCAATATAAATATATTATTTACAATATAAAAAATTATCACTCAACTAAAGCCATACAAATTTCCATCCCAATCCAAAAAGTAGCTAAATCAAACTTTCTTAGAAACTCAGACTTAAAAATATAACCAACCCTAAACCTGAAATTGAACAACTAATTAAACAATCACATAACTCAGAAATCACCACCCACATCACTTGAAACATTTAACACAGTTAACACCTAAGCACAAACACTAGTTAATTAAATAGCGGAATGCAGGAGTTCATTCATGGATTGTAGCGAAGAGTAACTCCCAGCAGGGTCTTGGCTGGATCACTATATCCCTCTTATTATATGAAAACAGATTGACTAAGACTTTAATACCAGTTTAATTAGATGATACCAAAATGGTACTCATTAAGAACAATGAGATGTTAAAAGATAAAATGATCTTGTAAACTTCTTGGGTGGGCAGTAATAATAAATGATATTTAAATAGTAAAAGTGTAGTATAGTTTCTACGCTATAGAGGTACTTCAAAATAGAACTTAGTAACAATATAAATTTGGTACTATTTTTAGTCTGTGGACAAGAAATGAGAATGTAGTGTTTAAGCTCTATGTATATTACTGTAAAGTACACAGGTTAGAAGACAAAGGAAATAACTAAAATATAGATACTATATATTAATAATATTGCAAATTCGATACATTTAAAATATGATAGGAAACTGTTTATAGCATGTATAGAACATATGTGAATGATATTGTGCACAGTTGCCTTATTTAAATGAAAAGAATTAAGTATGATGGAGGTAGTACACAGTAATATGATTCACTTAAATAAT
>JABUQX010020993.1:27500-65909 GCA_015478945.1 Trachelipus rathkii | reverse complement strand
TTTGTTGCGGAGCGATTTCGAGAAGGCCGCATTTACACTTTTAGACGTATTTGAGACACTACTTGCTCTTGCTGTTGAACCATTTATTATTTTGAATTTTAGATGTAGTGGTGTAATTATTGTGAGGTTAGGTTTTTATTAAATTCAATTTGGGAGTTTTTTTAAGTGATTGTTATTTTATTTTCTGTGGTAGTACATCGTCTCATGCCTTGGAGAATCAGAAAGGTGAAACTTCGAACCAAAAAATCACGTGTAGGAAGAATACCAGGCTATCATGTTTATTGCTTCTTTAATTTCGAAAAAATTTAATTCATTTTATTTGAATTTATTTATTCATTTTATTTGAATTATGTTTAAGTTATCTTTATTTATTTTTAATTATTAATTATTGCTGGTTGTTTTTCTTTTCATGTATTTTTTAATGTTTTATTTTTGGTGACGGCGCGTTGATCGATAAAGTAACGACGTTTCTTTTTACTGTTGCCAGTTCAAAGCCATTAAACCAGACATGCTCGCATGCGCATCTACAAAGCGAGCGAAAGAGGAGAGGAGAGGAGAGAGACAGAGAGGAAGAGAGGTGGGAGGAGGGAGGAGGGAGGAGAGAGAGAGAGAGAGAGGAGGGTAAGGGGTGAGAGGAGAGAGAGAGGAAAGAGAGAAGAGAGAGAGAGAGAGGAAGAAGGGAAGGGAGAGAGAGAGAGGACGAGGAGAGAGAGAGAGAGCACGCACGAGAGAGAGCCAATGATAATATTATATAATATATATATATATAATATGATAGTATAATATATATATATATATATATAATAATATTAATATTATAATAGTAGTATATTATAGTTGATATATAGTGTGGAGGGGTATATATAATATATATATTATAACTTGTTTGACCATGAAATTTCGCCTTCCTTTGACCTTGCACGGATGCCCATACCCAGCCTACCACCTAGCCTTACACCCTGCCCCTACCTAACCTAACCTAACCAACCTAAACTAAACCTAAGCCTAAGCCTAACCTAACTAGATCCTAACCTAACGCTTAACTAACCTAGAAGCTAACCTAACCTAACCTACACCACACCTAGCGAAAAACCTACACCTAGCCTTAGCACCTATGCGCTGAGCGAGCGCGCAGCCTGAGCGCGGGCGGACGCGCGGGCCTTAGTCATCCAGGGTAATGATTTGCCTAGCCTTGGTAGTAAATCTGTGGGGCTGAGAGCAGTGAGGTGCGATGTAAGTAGCCTGACCTGTATGATCTATCCTAACTATTTCCACCGTGGACAGCACCAGCAGACACAACCACAACACACACACACACGAGCGAGCTGGATAGGAGCTTATACACACACACAACACACATTCACTATGACACTTATACACACATTCACTGTATACACACATTCACTATGACACTTATAACACACATTCACTATTGACACTTGCATTTCACCCAGAGGAACACTTACATTACACTTATACACAAGCGGTCCACAAACCACACAGCGAATACACACAGCACCCAGCTGTACGACTGTATACAACATTACTGATGACACTTACATCACCGAGTAAACTTACACTTACAGTTTACACTTAATACACACTGTATAAACACACGACGCAACCCTGTTTGGTTCTTTCCATGGATCAATTTTGTGGAGCCCACCGCTAATTTTAGGCACTTAAACCTTTTTATTAAAAACATTGTTCGGCCACCGTAAAAACTGTAACTCATTACAGACATCCTTTTGTATAGTTTTACTTATGTACTTTTTAATGTATAGGAATTGTTTGGAAAAATGCATGTAAGAAGAAAAAAACCAGAGGGCCTGATATATTGAAAGAGATTGTATTTTACTACAATGTACGAAATTTAATGATGAGGAGAAGAGGGGAGAACAAACTGATTAAACCTGTAAAGCATAAATCGGAGTAAATGCAATAGAGTGTTACCTAAACAACCTAGGGGGGGAGTTGATGCTTTTGTTTTTACTGATGTAGGCTTGTGAACTCGGATGTGTTTACTGCTTTAACTCATGTTTTTACTGCTGTTAACTTATAGTTTTTACTAAGCTTGTAACTCACTATTATTTAACATTACATACCTTAAGCAGGGGAAATAAATCAAGTTAAATCGAATAGAGTTTACCTAACACTAAGGAATAGTGATTGCTTTATGTTGACTAGCTTTGAGCGTGCTGTTAACTTTCTGCGTTTACTGCTGTTTAAACTTTCTGGCTTGTGTACGTCTGTTAACTGCATATACTTAGCATACCTTAGTAAAGCAGAAGATTTCAGTGTAAGGAAATGTAGATAGAGTGTGACTAACAGCCTAAGATTAGGTATGCTTTTGTTTTTGACTGCCTGTGTTACTGCTTAGACTTCTCGTGCCGTTATGCTCTTTAAGCTTTCTGCTTTGACTGCTTTAAAAACTTTTCTGCTTTACTGCTTTTGAACTCATATGTTTACGTTGTTTTAAGCTCATATATGTGGTGAGTGTAACGATGTTATGTTTTTATTTTGTTTAATACTTTATTTTATTTTAGTATATTTTATTTATTTTTATATTATTTTATTATTTCTATTTATGTTATTATTTTATTTTATTTGTGTATGGATTAGTGTTATTTACTTCACTGGCCTATTGTTTATTATATGTTAGAACACGAATTCAATATGGACACTTTAATACAACATTTCACTATGACACTTGTGATTTACACACATTCGACTATGGACACTTACATTTAGCCGATAGGACAGCTTGGTACATTTACACTTGATGACACCACACCACACCCACACGACACCGGACTCACGCCCCAACAGATTTTTACTTGGACACTCACACACAGAGTTTACTTACACACAAGAGTTACTTACCAGCTCACCCAGATTTACTTACACTCACACCAATTTACTTACACTCACACTTACACACACAGGAACAGCACACACACAGATTTACTTTACACACAGCGCACACAGATTTACTTACAAACGCAGATTTACTTACACATATAACGTAAATTTATTAAAACATTGGTTTAATTTAAGGGCATTACATTTAGTGATTACTCATTCAAATATTACTAAATTATTCAAGAAGTTTCTTGGTAGATTGTTTCTATAATAAATTCAATCATTATCATTGATCAAAGAATTTATTATTAACTGATAATACTTTTTGTTTGTAAATTTTATAACTGTTTAATTTACTTTAAAAATATACTTCCAACGAAAATGATTTATGAAATTTTAAAAAGTAGATTGAACCTTCCTTTAAAGCAATGAATCAGTTAGAATGCAGTAAGAGGCCAGGCCCCTAGCACCCTCTACATCAAGCTTTATGCACGTTTGGCTATTGATTACTGCTTACATCATTCTTTAGTATGTAATGAATGGGTGATAGGAGGGAAATAACGAAAATAAGTCTTCTCTGCTAAAACATAACAGTGGTAGTTTTATTTAACATTGTACTAACTTGTTGATTGTAACATGAACAGTTATTGAGAGCCGTTTATATTGTTCACTGTCTGTTAACTTTAATTATTCAAAAGTGGTTTTAATCCCTTTGGATTTTCTTTAGGATTATTAAAAATTATTTGAATTTTTATGTAAAATGAAAATACATCACGAGAAAACACAACAACCGCACTCCTTACAGATACGAAACTGACCTCTCTCTGTAAAATGGTTTGAAATAACTACTTTAGGCCTAAAATTTAAGGATGAATCGCTTGTTTGGTATCCGGGGGCGATCTTAAACACTAATTGCGCAGGTGCAAAATATATTTGCAAACTGACCTTTTTTCTGCTTAAAATTGTGGTGCAATAACAGCGGTTAGGCCTAGAATTTGAGGCCTAAAATTTAGATAAGCCTTTTTCGTAGACGGGCGTTTGATCCTAATTTCAGGTCAAAAGGTGTAATTCCAGTATAAATGCAGACCATGTTAATTATTATTTTTATAAATAATATTCAACTGAAACATGCTGGATCGGTAAATGATCCTTTAGCCAGGTTGAAGAAGGAAATTGTTTCCTTACTTGGGATTGGGTCGGAGTCAGTTTTCCCCTAGTTCAAAGCTAACCACCAGGGCTTCAGCAGAGCCCCACCCGCAAAGCCAGCCAACCCCACCCGCTGGTGCGTCCCGACGCGTCCCGCCGCGTCGAACCTCGGCCAGCCGCGGACCGCGGCGTCAGTCGGGCCGCGTTCGCCCGCAGGGCGCGAATATTTCCGCGTTCCGCCCGCCGCGTGCGCCCGCAGGGGCAATATTCGCGCGAATGAAATAATATATATATGATATATATTATATATATATATATATTATATAATTATATATATATATATTATATATATATATATAATATTATAATATATATATATTATATATATATATATATATAATATAATATTATATATATATAGATATATTATATATATAGATTATAATATATATATAATAGATAATATATATATATATTATATATATATATTATATATATGTTGTTGTTGTGAGTGTTAAAATTGTCATGGGTGAAACGTAAGTTCTATGTGTATTTTCGTATGTTGTTAATAAGAGATTATAGGTGTATGTGTGTAGAAGTTGTTAAGTGTAAAGGTGTCTCTAGTAAGTGTAACTGCTTATAAGATGAATCATCAATAAATCTGAGGCATCAAAGATGCACCATCAAAGGATCAGTCATCAAGATGAACCACCAAAGTGGAGGTTTACCAAAGCTAAAGTTTAAAGTTTGAGCATCCAAAGCTGCAGGCACAAAAGGCTTGAGGCATCAAAGTTGCAGGCATCAAAAGCTGAGGATCAAGAGTTTGAGCATCAAAACTTGAGCGATCAAAGTTTGAAGCATCAAAACTGAGGCATCAAAGTGTGAGGGCATCAAAAATCGAACGGTGGGTGGTTGCGGATGTGTATGTAAGTGTTGTTGTGTGTGTGTGTTTGTGTGGTGGGGGAGGTGTGGTTCAAAATTAATAATTAATAAACAATAGCATGAAGTAAATAACACTACTAAGTATTTTGTTAATAATAAATAAAGAATAAAAATTGTTTTAAAAATTATACGTTACATGTGTTAGCGGTACTGTGTGCGACTGTGTGTGGTGTGTCATGTGCGCCCATGCGTAATAAATGATATTAAATATATTCATGAAGTAAATAATAAATTAAAAAATAAAATGTTCTAGTCGAGTATTCATTCAGTGTGGCTTGATCTGTCGCGTGTGTGTGTGTATTTGTGTACAAACATTGTAGAAGACAATAGGCCTCCTGAAATAAATAACCACTAACGGCGGGCGAGGTACAGCGAATATTTGCGCCTGCGGGGCGCACGCGGCGGGGCGGAACGCGAATATGCGCCTGCGGGTGCGCACGCGAGCGGAGCGGGACCGCACCAGCGGGGCGGGGTAGGCTGCCTTGCTGGGTGGGCTCATGCTGAGCCCTTGGTGGTTAGCTTATGAAACTAGGGGAAAACTACTCCGACCAATCACAAGAAAGGAAAGCATTCTTCTTACCTGCTTAAAGATCTTACCGATCCAGCAATGTTTCAGTTTGAATTATATTATAAAATAATAAATAACAACAATGATTCTTGTCTATACTGAAATTACCTTTTGACCTAGTATTAGGATTAAATTAGCCGGTTCTACAAAAAGGCTTATCCAAATTTAGCCTAAATTTGAGCTAACGTAGTTTTAATTTGCGACGGGAGCATTACAGAAGAAGTCAGTTTGAAAGTATATTTTGGACGCTGCGAATTAGGGTTTAAAATCGCCCCGGAATACAAAAAGGATTATCTAATTTAGGCCTTAAAAAGAGTTATTTACACATGTACAGAGAGGAAGGTGCAGTTGTTTCGGGTATCTGTAAGGGAGTGGCGGTTTGTTGTGGTTTTCTCCGATCGATTGGGATGTCGAGATGTACAGAAGATAATTAATCTAATTAATAATAATAAATAAGGAAAATCCGAATTATTTAAAAAAAAACTTTTGAAATATTTTTAGTTAACTTCGAGTGAATAATATCAAGATGTAATGAATAATGGTTATTTTTAATTAAAAACTTAGAATGATTAATAAAATACATAGTTATTATTATCAGAAAAGAACTTATTTTGTTATTTTTATACTTTATTAATAGCTAAAAGATTGATGTCTAAAGCAGTAGACAATAGTCAACAAATCGTGGCATAGCTGAATGTAGAGGGGGGTGCTAGGCTGTTCTAAGGAGTTGACTGATAGATTGCTTTAAGTTACGTAAAATATATCATATTAAGAAAAATTTCATAAAATTTTAGTTAAAAGTTATTTTAAAAACTTGATAGTTAAATTTAGAAACAAAAATATTTTAAGTGTTAATAATTAATTCTTTGTTCAAAGATAATGATTGATTTATTTTAGAAGTTTTAAGAAACTTTGAAATAATTTAAGCTAACATGGAGTGAGTTAATTATTTAAATGTAAGTGCTTAATTAAATCAAAATGTTTTAATAAATTATACGTATATGTGTGTAAGTAAATCTGTGTGTTGAGTGTAAGTAAATCGTGTGTGTGTGTTGTGTGTGTGTGTGCTCGGTGTGTGTTGTAAGTGTCTAAATGTAAGAAATCTGTGTTGTGAGTGTGAAGTATAAATCTGGTTGAGTTGTAAGTAAATCTGGCGTGTGTAAGTAAAATCTGTGTGTGAGTGTAAGTAAATCTGTGCGTTGAGTGTGTTGTGTGTGTGTGGGTGTTAAGTTTGTAAATGAAAGTGTCTATGGCTAAATGTAAAGTGT
Organism: Trachelipus rathkii; assembly: GCA_015478945.1. Taxonomy (NCBI): domain Eukaryota; kingdom Metazoa; phylum Arthropoda; class Malacostraca; order Isopoda; family Trachelipodidae; genus Trachelipus; species Trachelipus rathkii. The sequence goes on along the minus strand of JABUQX010020993.1, from coordinate 59,123 downwards.
CATAGTGAAATGTGTTGTAGTAAGTGTCATAGTGGAATGTTGTTACTAGAATAATGAATAAACAATAGCATGAAGTCAAAATAAACACTTAAGTAAAAATAAAAATAAAATAATAAAAATAATAATAAAAATAAATTAAAAAATAATAATAAAATAAAGAAAAAAGTATTAAAACAAAATAAAAAAAAAACATAATGGTTAATAAATATATGAGTTTAAAAACAGAAACTTGAAAGTTTAGGGCAGTAAAGCAAAAGGTTAAAGCAGTAAAGCAGAAAGTTAAGCAGAGTTTTAAAGCAGAAAGTAAAGCAAGTAAAACAAAAAGATTTACTAATTTCCCCTTAGGTTTAGGGAACCACCTCGATTGATTTTTACTGATTTACTGCTTTAAGGTATGTAATGTTATGAGTTAAAGCAGTAAGCAGAAAGTTAAAGCAGGCTTTAAAGCAGAAAGTTAAAGCAGTTAAAGCAGTAAAAAAAAAAGCATACTATTCCCTTAGGTGTTAAGTAACACCTCTATTGATTTACCTGCATTTTCTGCTTTTAAGTATGTAATGTTAATAAAATATGTGAGTAGTTAAAGCAGTAAAACCATATAAGTTAAAAGCGAGTTAAAAACATGAGTAAAGGCAGGAAAACATGAGTTTAAAGCAGTAAAACAAAGCAGTAAAACAAAAGCAACTAATCCCCTTGTTTGTTAGGTAAACACCTCTATTGATTACTGGAGTTTACTGCTTAAGGTTTTGCTTAAGTATATGTTTTTTAATAAAATTATCGTACAATTGTAGTAAAATAAAATGTTATATATCAGACACTCTTTGTTTTTTTTTTCCTCTTACATTAATCTTTTATAATTGATAAATTAAAAGTACTAAGTAAAATATAAACAAGAGTCTGTTGTAATGAGTTACAGGTTTAGGTTCGCGAGAAATGTTTTTAATAAAAATGTTTAAGTGCTAAAAAAAATTAGGGTGGGCGAAAATTATCCATGGAAGACAAAAGGTTGGTACGTGTGTATACGTGTGTATAGAGTGTAATGTAAGTGTAAGTAGTGTCCTATGTGAGTGTAAGTGTCATAGGAATGTGTGTAGACAGTGGTGTGTGTGTATGTGTGTGGGTTTGTGACCGCTTGTGTAAAGTGTAAATTTGGTAAGTGTGCTATGGGTAAATGCAAGTGTCATAGGAATGTGTGTATAAGCACTATTAGAAATTATTGTATAAGTGAATTTGTATGCTAGTTTTAGTTACTTTGTTAGTATACGATCGCTTGTGTGTGCAGGTGTGTGTGTGTGTGCGCGCTTGTGTGTATGTGGATTGAGTAAACGTGTAAAGTTTTAACTATTAGTAATTAATGTGTGTGTGTGAGTTTGTGGGTTTGTCTGTGTATGTGTTCCTGTTTGTATGACTAGACAGAGTACATGTGAGGGTGCGTGCAGGTGGGGGTTTTCCATTGACTTTGCCAACGTGCGTGGCCTACGTGCTAACCATGAATCTGTGGAATATCACCTCTCCAACTCTCAGTCTAACATTTTATAACTGTCTGAGACCCAGCTGGCCAGGGATTCTTTTTCAAATAAACTTATTATCTCCAACTATAACTTTTTCTATAACTTCCGACTGAAGTTACATAAACATAAACACTCCTGTGACACGTCTCAAGAATCTTGAATATTCTAACTTCGATGTTATATGGGTTAAAATCTTTCTCCCTACTACTACCATTATCTTGTGTTTCTGTTACTGCTCCCCTAATGGAACAGATTTTCAAGTTCATTTTAACTATCTTACTACTTCTCATGAGACTGTTACTTCTTCCCATCCAAATTTAGGGGATTTCAACGTACACCACACTGATGGTTGGGCTCCTCTCACACTGATGCAGGTGGGGAGGAGGCCAAAACATTCAGTATTCTCAACAATCTGAAACAGTTAATTAAGGAACCTACACATATCCCAGATCGACCTAATCAATTTTTGAACAAGCTCGACTTATGTTTCACCACTACTCCTTTCGTTGTAAATACACCATCTTTATTCCTATTGGTAACTCTGACCACAATCATATACCTCTTATTTTTATTTCTTTTTCACCAGCAGCTCCTTCATGCCCCAAACGTAATTACTGGCACTTTAATCGGGCTTATTGGGTGGGGGTACTAATTGGGTCATTTTGCTAAACTACTCTTGGAATGAATGCCTCGGTCACTCGGGGGATTCTTCGGTAACCGTTGAAAAGGTAGGGGGGGGGGGGGGACCGTAATCGCCGATGGGATGAGCAGGTTCATTATATCTTCAACTAAATCTTTCTCTCCCCAAAATCCATGGTTCAATGGAGCTTGTTCTCGCGCCATTCAGGAGAGAGACATTGCGTATAGGGCATGGAAAAACTCTCGTTCTCCTATAACTATTACTATTTTTCATTCTGCTCGGAATCGTTGCAGGGTTACTATTCGACAAGCTAAGCGTGATTACATTAAAAGAAAGTGCGCCAATCTGCTTGGTTCTCATACTGATAAAAATTTCTGGCCTCTTGCCACAAAACATCTACCTAAGCAAACTTTGTATATCTGCCTTTTTCTTCCCCTTATTCCGTTTACTGGACAGTTTCTGTAGCTACTCTCCTTTGAAAAGGCCCAGAAGTTTTAGTTTTTGAAAATCTAATTCTACCCTGGACGATTCTAGCACCCCTCCTCCTACTCCTTCTCCTCTCAGGTTTCCCATGTCCTTTTCCTTTCATTACCTATGATCACACATAACCGTGTGCATGAGATCCTGAGAGCTATGAACGTCAGGAAGGCTAGTGGCCCGGAGGGCATTTCTCCCTTTGTTTTGAAAGAGTGTGCTTCTGAGCTGGCGCCTGTCCTCGTTCAATTCTACTCTCTATGCCTTAATACTAACACTTTTACTCAGTGCTGGAAGCGCGCTTATGTTCAACCGATCCCGAAAAAATGTAGCTGTTCTGATCCTTTCAAATCCTATTGCCCTATTGCTCTCACTTGTATTCTATCTAAAGTCTTTGAAACTCTTCTTAACTCTCATTTCTTGGATCATCTGGAGTCTCATTCACTTCTTTCAGATCATCAGTATGGCTTTCGACGTTCGAGGTCAACTGGTGACATACTTTCATATCTAACTGATTTATGGTCTTCTGCCCTTAGGGACTATGTGGGAGTCTTGCGTGGTGGCGCTTGACGTATCCAAAGCTTTTGACCGGGTATGGCACGCGTCGCTGCTCTCGAAGCTCCCTTCCTTTGGGTTTCCTTTTTCTCTTTGCTTACTTCCATGGTCTAGTTTTTCTCTTCCGATCGCTCCATATCCAACAATCGTTGATGGGAGCGACCTCTTCCTCTTTTCCTGTAAATTGTGGTGTTTCCTCAAGGATTCTGTTTTATCTCAACTTTATTACCTTCTTTTCATCAACGATCTCCGAAGGTGTACTTCTAACTCTGTTAACTCTTATGCCGATGACTCAACTCTCCATTCTTCTACTCATTTCAAATCTGCTGCCACTTTTGCATCTAGAGTTGCCTCTCGACTTCAGCTTTCCGATTCTATTCTTGCCGATCTGGATGGGATTTCCCGGTGGGATCACCGCAATATTGTAAAGTTCAACTCTTTAAAACTCAACTTTTTTACATCTCCCTCTCAAAAACACCTCCCAACCTTACTATTTTCTTCGACGGCTTTAACGTCTCATCTGTGAATAACATAAACATTCTTGGTCTCAACATTAAACAAACAAAAATTGTCTTTGATCTCGTATTACAATTGGGGGGGCTTTTTTGTAAGTAGCCTCATAAAGGAAGCTGGAATTCTGTTCAGGTTGCTGGAATTTTTTTTTCTCTGAACAGTTACTCTGTTATATAATTGCCTTATTTGCCCTTGTATGGAGTACTGTTCTCACATCTGGGGGGCTCCGGCTCCACCCTTCTATTGGATAGGGTTGAGTCTAAAGCTAAAAGACTAATAAACTGTCCTTTTCTTTCAAACTCCCTTGACCCTCTATCTCTGCTACGTAACGTTGGCACACTATCTCTTTTCTATAGGTACTACAGCGGTAAATGCTCGGGGGAGTTGACCTCTCGTATTCCACCACACTTGCGTAGCCCCCGTATCAAAAGGGGGCCTTGTTCTCGCATGAATATTGCGTAAATATTGAAAATCCCAGACTTGTTCGTTGTGGTGCCTCTTTCTTTCCAGCTACTTCTGTTCTGTGGAGCTCCTTACCTTCCTCTGTTTTTCCAACTGTATTTAATCTTCCCCTCTTTAAAGCCCACGTCTGCGCTTACTTGAGAGATTTGCGTTAACCTAGGGTTTGGGTGGGTTTTCCTGTTTTATCCTCTGCCCCCTCCTTGAAAAGGGCCCAGCCCGTGAGTGGTTGTTAACTGTAAAAAAAATGGAGGGAAAAGAGAAGGAGAAGGTTGTGGATATGATGGAGGAGAAGACACTGGATGTTCTTGGCGTCTGCGAGACGAGGATGAAGGGTGAGGGGAGGAGGAGAATATATGATGATTACCATCTGATATACTATACAAGGGTAATGATGACTTTGCACGGTATCACTGAAATACGCGCGCTGGTTCTCGATTTATCCTCCCTTGACCCCGGACTATTTTGGCATGACCGGCATGTGTCCCGACAGTTCGCCTACTTTATAAGAACTCCTAAAGAATAATTGACCTATATTATAAGAACTTGAGGCAGCAAGGAGACGTTGGCCACGATAAAGCACCAGGTACAATCGAACCACCCACACAAGGGAAGAGCCACAAAAAGAAAAGAATGTTTTTTTATGAACAGTTGCAAAATGTTTATGACGGAATGAATGCTGAAGTGAAAATTGTCATGGGGGACTTTAATGCGCACATAGGAAGGGAGAGAATAGGGACCGAGATAGCAGTGGGGTGTTTGGAATAGGGAAAAGAAACGCGGAGGGGAGGTGTTGGATTTTGCCCGTAAGCAAATAAACGGTTGGCAGTGGAATACATTACTTTCCGCATATGGACTCGCCTAAATGGACCTGGTACCGGTGGAATAGTATTGTTTGAGGACTTACACGGATAAGTCAATGATTGACCTAATATAATTAACAACAGAAGGTGGTTTTAGTTGTGTTAAGTATACCATCAGTGTTGCTGGATTTGGACCATCGTTTGGTGGTAGGGATATTAAATCTAAAAACCCCGTTATCAGCGAGGATGGTAACGAGAAAGCAGATAGCAGTGAAAAGGATTAAAGGAGATGAAAGTGGAAGGGTTTTTGCAGAAGAGTCCGTGATATATACCAGAGGAAGAGGAGAATGGTTGTAGATGTAGAAGGAGAGTGGAGTATTTTTAAAAAAAATGATAAACATGCGCGAGAGATCGTTGGGGGTAAATAAGAACGGGCTCTAAGAAAGAAAAAGTCTTGTTAGTGTGCGTGGACAAATGAAGCTTTGCACTTGCAGTAAAGGAGAAAATAAAAAAAGTTTAGAGCATGGATGAAAAGAAGATTCCCTGAGACAAGCGGAATATGTGGTAAGTAGAAATGAGGCTGAGAATATAAAAAGAGAGAGCCGATGGAGCAAGCGTGGGAGAGGATCGGTGAACCACTGAGACAGGATATGGGTGGAACTAAAAAATTAACATATAACATAGCAAAAAACCTACGAGGACAGGAGTCGACTGTTGCACACTCCTGTAAAAGGATAAGGAGGGTAGGTTGAGAGTGGACCCTGATGAGATCAGTGATAGATGGAGAGAGTACTTTTCAGGTTATATAATCAGAGGAAGGAGAAGAGAACCTTCCTGAACGCAGTGAGGAACAGCTCCGAATAAACGTGGATGAGGGTGCGATAACAATGTAAGAGTTGGAGATGGCAATGGGGAATATGAAAAATTGGAAGAGCCCAGGATGTGATGGGGTGTCGGTGGAGACAAAGCGGTGTGAGGAGGTCATACTATGGATGTTGAAGATGGTTTAATGAATCTGGAGAGTGGAGGAGAAGTACCTGCGGAGTGAGGCAGGGAGATAGTATGTCCGGTGTTCAAAAAGGGAGATAGGGGCGACTGTTCCAATTATAGGGGCATATCGTTGCTGCAGCATGCCATGAAGTTATTGGATAAAAGGTTCAGGACGGGAGTCGAGGACAAGCTGAATGAAGCGCAATATGGATTCAGACCCGAACGAAGAACAGCGGATCTGCTATTTTCTCTGAAGATGGTGATAGAGAAGAGCTGGGGAGTGGGATAAGGAATGTATGTGGCTTTTGTTGGATTAGAGAAGGGCCTTTGACAGTGTACCTAGGGTAAAACTTTGGGAGACACTTGAGGATCGCTACTATCAGGTAGAGCCCAAGTTGATTAGAGTAAATGAAAGTGCCGATAGGACAGCGTATGAGATAGGACAGTGGTTAGCCAGGGAGAAGTGCTGTTACCGTTGTTGTTTATCCTGTATATGGACAAGTGTATGCGAGAGATTGGGGTGGAGGAGGAGGAGATTGTTGTAATGGCGCATGCGGACGACATTGCTCTAGTTGTAAGAGACAGAAAGACGTTACACAAGAGTACTGTATTAGATGGGAGGAGGCTGCAACACGGAGGGAGTGAGGATGAATATGAGAAAGACTGAAGTGATGAAGATAGCTAGGGAAGGAGAGAAATTAAACATAGAAATCGGTGGGGAAAGAATAAAAGATGAGAGGAACTTTAAGTATTTGGGAGGTTGCTGATAACAGCTGAGTGTGGTAATGTGTGGGGTTGAAATAGAGGTTAATAAGAGATAGGATGAGACTACTCTGAGAAAGGTTGGGTCAGGTTAATCCACGTTGCTGAGAAACAACTTTGTGGCGAGACCGGTTAAAACGCTGGGTTATAACAACGATTCTTGAGAAACGTACTGTGTTGCCTGGGTCGAGTGTGTGTGAGTGTGGTCACGGTACCTCTTCACATCCATAGAACAAGATAATATATATTTAAATGAGTAAGATCAATGTCGTGACGGACACTGATGGGGTGACTTAAATGTAATATGAGGGTGCTATTCTATTAGAGAGTGATCTCCATGAACGAAGAGAGAAGAAGAATACTGAGATAAATAGAGGATGACTAATTAGGGGGTCGTGCAGGCGGCCACCCTCGAGTGGTTTAGGAGAAATTCTGATACGAGATGGTCTATCAACGTGAATGGAGTGGATGGCAAAATCACTCAGAATATCCTCCCCCATTAGAGAGTAGGAACATCATACCCTGTCTTAGATTGTATGTTAATAGGCCAAGACTGCATGTTAGCTGAAGACCGGGTGACTGGATTGTACGACCAAGAAATTAATGTGAAGGAGTGTCGTGTCCAGGATTGGTGTGTGTTGTGATGTGGGGTGGTATATGTGTAGGTGGTGGTGGTTGGTGGGCCAGTAGAGGGTGGTGATGGTGGCGGTTGGCGGGGTGCCGATGAATTAGAGTAAAGGTAGGCGGGTGCGTTTATGCATGTTCTTCACCGTAGGTATACTTCAAATAAAAGTAGGTGCTCGGTGGCTTTTAGCTACGATGAGTGGACAGGTTGCTGTTTTGGGATTTTTGGGCCCTTGAGTGTGGTCTTTGTGGGGGAGCTTTTTTTTTTTTTTATTGCCCAAGAAAAAAGAGGGGTTTAGGTTGTGATTATTAAGCGGGGCAGTAATTTGAAAGATTGGATGGCTAGGTGGCAGGTTCGCAAGGTTGGCTCTGTGGAATAGGCGCTAGGGGTAGTAGCTAGGTTGATCAAGGTGGCGATACGGTGGGCTCAATTAGAATGGCTCCGCAATGATGGTCACCACGTGTCCGCGGACGAGGATGGACTGACCTGTGGCGGTGGCGTTGGCGGTGGCGGTGGCGGCGGTGGCGGTGCCGGTGGCGGTGGCGGCGGCGGTGCGGTCATAAGGTGGTAGACACGGTGGGCTATAATAGAGTGGCTATGTTACGGTGGGCGGTGGCGAAGATGGCGCGCTCTGGGAAGCGTGCAATGGATCAGGTGGAGTAACATCGAACTGTTAAACGATAGAGGGTTCGTTGGAGGGAAGCTATGCAAAGCGGACAGGAGATAGTACTTCTACAGCTCGGGAGGCCGCAATTAGGGTGAGTAAAGTGAGAAAGATTATAAAAATTATCAATCTCTTATATAATTATAATTTATAAATATAAAATTATTAGGAAAGATATTAATTATTAATAGTATAATTATTATAAATTATTATATGTTTAATTATAATTATTATTATGTAATTTAGTTTTTTTCTCCGAAAATGTAACAAAGGATTTTTCTTAATCATGATATAAAGATTTTTGCAAAGAAAGCGTCAAATATTCTGGAAAAGTTAAAAGAAAAAGTAGAAAAGGATTGAAAAAATTTGAAGTGATCCTTTTCCTTTCTCTTATTCTTGTTTATCAAATTGTTTTCCCCGTTATGCTCAACATTCTTCTCCCTTCAACATGTTTCTAATATTAACATAATTCACTTCTCCTTTGATAAGTGCATCTAAAATTTGTTTTCTTGAGTTTCCTCATTCTTCCTCTAAAATATCTGTATTTTCGTTGGACTCCTTCAAGTTGCTAAACCTATAATTAAAATACATACTACCTACTTCTATTTTCTATTTAAGTGCTTTCTCCAACGTTTTGCAATCTGTTCTGCATTTCACAGCAAGTTTATCTTCTCTGATTATTTCTTTTCACATATTTCTAAAGATAAATTGCGTCTCCCATACCCAAAACTTTAGTTTCAATTGTACCCTTAGCTTCTCTTCTGCCTCTCTTTAATTTCTGTATTGAACCTTTGCCATTACTCTCTGAAAGGGATATTATGTAAGCTGTCTGGGATATTTCTTCCTTCTCATTATTAAAAGATGCATCAGCATACATCTTCTATTGTTTTCCTTTGAACTATTTTTGCTTTATCTCCCGTTATCCTTTATCTTTAATTTTAAATCACTATATAAATGATAGTTTTGGTTTAATGTGTTGAACCACGCAAGTTAATTGACCAATATCTGATCTTTGTTGTGTCAGTACCTACCTTTTAAAATTCTAATTCTTAAATAGTCTCTAGTATCTGGTAAGTGTGTGTTTTTTATATAACTGTTTTGTGTTTTAAATATATTCCTGGGTATATATATATATATGTAAATAAAGAAATACTTTATATAACAAAAATGCAGATACACAGATTTGTCTTTAGTTTTGTTCCTTACTATAACAATTTTTTATTGTGTGAAATACACACTACTAGCAACAATGCAACTTGCCCCTTCTTTCTTTACACCTCAATACAATTAATGTTTAACTGATACCAATCTAGCGATCATTGTTAATAAATTAATGACAAACCTAAAAAATCATGTCAGGCAACTCGGTTTTGAGTCACAGAACATTTACAGTATTTTATTTCAAATTGCATTTCAAATTGCTCCCAAAAATATTCCCATTGCCATCTTGTGGTACTATTTATATGTTCAGAATCACTGCTTTATACTCTATAATTTTAAAAAAAAATCTTTTTTTATTTTAAATCTTCCAAGCGATGTCAATATCCACCAGAGGTTGCAGATAGAGCCGTACTAGAATTCCATTCCTGTCAGAATTTCAGATTTAACTCTATTTCCGACTTAAGTTTTTGCAAAATTCCAGCATGAATCATATAATTTCTTTTAACTATCAGTGAAGATATTAATTAGTTTTAGAATACTTTTTATTTTTTTAAGCATCCAAGTCCTTAGTATATTCAATTTAATTTAAAAAGAGGGTTGATACTACAGCAGAAATATCTATACAATACCAACTACATCCTTAATTCCCAATAGAGTCAAGCATGTAACTTTAATTGTTCTTCATTTTTACTTTGATACAACCACTACTCAAGTCATGCCCTAATTAAAACAGGGATTCAAAACAAAAAACATAATTCATGTGTTTTAAATAATACTAATGTCATTTATATAACTATCCAACTTATTTTTAAAAGTTTCAAGTGAACTACTAGCTATCACATTTTGAGGCAAATCATTCCAGTCATTAATCACTATGCTGAAGAAGTATTTTCTCAATTTTTGGACAAGCAGGAGGAAAAAAATATTTGGGTTGAGATGATGCCAGAGGTAGATAAAATTTTGTTTTATACAGCCGAAGTTGTATAATTTTAAAATGATAAATACATGATATATAATTTAAATTGTATATATTTTAATGTAGTATATATATATATCTTATATAAATCTGAACATATATATATATATAAAAAATTTCCATAATAGAATATTCTTGGTATATATATTGTGCTATAGAGTATATATATATAGTATATAATATATATATTTTAATATATATATATATTATAATATATATTGTAATATATAAATTTTTAATATATATATATATATATATATCATATTAATATAATATATATATATAATATATAATATACATATAGTTAGACAACGTTATTCTGGCACTTTAAGCGGGCGTAATTGGGGGGGAATGCGTGCTTCGTTTGCTACCTACCTTAGTGTGATCCAGATTTGACTTTGGATAGACGAGAATGAACGGGTTGAATTCCATCTTCAACCAAATCTTTTATTTCCTATAAATTCCGTGTTCGATGGTACACGTGCATTATCGGAATGGAAAACTTTAGCTCTTTATCAATCTTGCTAATTTTCATTTAGCTTTGAAAATCGTTGCATGAATATTATTAGACAGGCTAATCGTTCATTCACTAAACGAAAATGAGCTGCGAGTGTGAACCCTCTTAATGATAAATATTGTCTGAACTCTTGCCAAAAACATTTTAATATTTCCCAGTATATCTTATAAATCATCTTATTCGCTTCTGAATGGAACTGTAGCTAATAGACCTTTGAAAAGGACAATCTCTTCGACCTCCATGGATCTGCTTATAATTACATATGATGGGTGTGTATGATTCTGAGATTATATGAACGTCAGGAATGGGGGCTAGTGCCGCCGGAAGTCATTGTCTTCGCCCGTATTTTGGAGGAAGGGCTTCTGAGCTGTGTGTCTATCCTTGTTCAGACTCTAGCTCTCTAGTACCTTTAATGCTAATTTTCCCTCATGATGGAAGAGACATATGTTCAGGCAATCCCAAAGAGGGCTATGACCCTCTTTGATTCCACGAACCAATCGCTAATAGCTCTCAACTTGGTTTCTGTTCCAACAATCTTGTAACTCTGCTTAATTCATTTCCTGAATCATCTAGAGTCTCCATTTCCTTCTTTCAGATCAGCAGTATGGTTTTCCGTTGAAGGTCAACTGGTGACATACTATCCTATCTCGCTTCTTACGCTTAGAAGCGGCGTTAGACATTTAGATAGTTTTTGTGACGCGAGTATTGGCAAATGTGCGTCACTAGCTGTTCTTTTAAGGTCCCTTCTTCGGGTTTCGCTCTTCTCTTATCTGGCTTAACTCAATGATTGTCTATGTTTGTTTTCGTAAGATTTCCCTACTCGGAACTTGTTGATGAGCGACCTTTTCTTCCTCTTTCCTTTAATTGTGGTGATTCAGCATCTGATTCTTGTTTTATCCCTAACTTTATTCTTACTTTCATCAATACCTTCTCAGCTGTCTTCCAACTCTATCCCGGCTCCTATACCAACAACTCTTCCATTCTTCCACTCTTTTTTAAATCTGCTTCCTCTTTTGCATCGCCTGATGAAGTTGGCTGTCTGACTTCAGGGTTTGCCAATTCTATTGTTTGTTTAATTTGATGGTATTCTTCTCTCCGATGGAATCGACATCAACCTTGTGAAATTTCGACTTCTTTAAAGAACTCGACTTTCTTTGCGACATTCTCCTCTCAAAAGCAGCTTCGTGTTACCTTCTCTATTTCTTCGACGGCCTCTCTCGTCTTCCTGTACACGAGCATAAACCATTCCTGGTCTGAAATAAACAATAAAACTATTTTGGAAAAACCTCATAATCAATGGTCGTTGCTAAGGTGCCGTGCAAAATATCTGGGAGTTTGGTCAGATTGCGAGAATTTTTTTCTTTCGAAGCAGTTAACTCCATAATCATACAGGATCATATAAAGCCCTTGTATGGATATGTTCGCCACATTTAGGGTTGCTGCTGTTACACCCTTCCCTTTGGATAGGGTTGAGTATATTGTGCTAATGACGTAATGCGAGATAACTATTCCTATCTCTTTTACTGCGTAGGTACTACTAACGTACAAGGTGCTGCAAAGGACCTAACGTTATTCGCTCACAACCTTTTCCATTGCGTCCGCTCTTAATAGCTTATTTTCTGAGAACTTGTCCATTTCTATCTCACTCCAGACTCTTTTGTTGGTGAGAATCATTTAAACCAACTGCGCTAATCCTTTATTTTGTCAGCTATGACAAGTACCAAGGACAACCAAAACCTTTCATGGCTATCTTGCGAAGCCTACAACTTTTTTTAGGAATTCCTGAGGTTTAATCCTATCATATTCAGAGTGATTTGAGTTTCCATTTGAGGGGTGTGGCAGAGACCGCTTCCTGTGTTGATCTCACATGTTCATTAATTTCTCACCTCAAGCCCTCACACTGGTACTACACCAGTTTTGCTTTCAGTCTTTTCGCAACCACTATCAATTCATATAGTCGTCGTACTTCAGGCGTTGTTCATTCAAAGCCATTTTTGTTCGTCTTCGTCTATTGTTGATCCGTTGCTGCCTGTTTTTTTATATCCTTTGTCGCAGTGATTAGTTTCGCCGCTAAGCATTGTTATTGCCTCTTGACTCAAAAAGCACCATCATTCAAATTAAAAAAAATTTCTGGTGGTTTGATGACATTTACTCGAAGATGATATATATATATATAGTATATAATATATAATATTATATAAATAATACTATATATATTATATATATATGATATATATATATATATATATAGTATATATATATAAATATATTTAATAATATAATATTATATATATATATATATATATACTAATAATATATATATATATATATATATATATATAGAATATATATATATATATAATATATAGTATATTATATAATTTAATAGGGTATAACTATATATGAGGGATATAAAATATAATATATATATATATTATATAGTATTATATACTATTATAGGGATTATATATATATCCCTTGCCCATAGCAGAGTATAGTAATAAGTGTATTAAAGTGTGATATATGTATATTCTTAAATATAAATACACTATATTACTTATATAATATTGATGATATGTATATATAGTATATAGTTTAACTTTTGGACTTCAAAGGATAAATAGAGATTATTATATATATATATAGTAGTAGTCATAGGGATTTTAATATAACTGCTTAAGCAACCGGCCCTGCTAGTTATGTTATTTATTACTACGATATTTATTAATGCTGATCTAGTGGGGATTTTCGATCCGAGCTGCTCTACTGTGGTGTTAGGGCAAGTATCTGGTTAAACCAGAATAGGTATCCAATCCGAAATGAGGGCTAAGTAAGACGAGTGGTCCTCAGTAATTTTGAGAGTGTTGAATAGCTCTCCTCTCCATCAGAATAGAGAGTGATGTGCTGTCACCTTTGACCCTTTCTGACATTTTACCTTCTCTCACTCACACTGGCAGGTCAAGGATAAGAACCGAGAGCTCCACTGATTGAGATACGAAAATGTATTTTTCAATATTCAACCATTTAAAAAATGGCTGATCAAATGCATCATATCGTATATTAATTATTCAAAACGTGAGTGTGTGTAGCGTAGTGTTTAAAATTTGTATCATTAACATCCTCGGTCTGTTTCTGAGTGGAGCCCTGTTTGACCCTTGACCTTCCTTTAGTGTGAGCTGGTGAGGTCTCTGTCAGGGAGCTAGTTCAGCTGACCTATGCTGTTTACGTGTGATGAAGAGACTTGTCCTTTATAAGTTGAACCTTGTTGTGTGTTTCTCATTAATGAATTGGTGACAAAACACGTTGCATAGCAACGCGATGGGCCACCTGTGTTCTGAACCCGACAGCGAGAATAATTGATTATATAATATAGTGATATATATATTAAAGTATATATTATATTATTATATAATAGTAGTAGTAATTTATTATGATATAGTATACTATATATAGTAAGTAATATTATATATAGTATATATATCATATATTATTATGGTTATATAATTATATTATATATTATTATTATATTATAATAGTTAGTGTCAGTCTCGTATGTATATGATGCCACAATCCATCATCTCAAATATCTCAAATTCCTTACCGGAAAGTAGGAATACATTGGGCTGGAATGCGTGTGCCAATTTTAGGGCGGAAAAATGTAAAAAAAAAAATAAAAAAAAAAAAAAATAATAATATCTCAAAAACGACAATAGCTTGACCATGCGAAGAAGGGAATACAATTTGAAGTCTTATTCGTACAACGCTGAAACCTCATTCCAAGAATTAAATTAAAATAAAAAAAGTTATTGGTAATATAATAATTAAGTAATATGATTAGAGACGCTATTTAGAGACCTGTGTTATTGTTACGTCGTCTAAAATAAAGACTTTCAGTGAAATTTGACTGTTTTTTTTTATTAACGTAATAGTTATAAGCCTAAGGGTTGTGACGCACTAGATTGCAGGAGTCGGGCGTCTCGGCCTTTCGGGGAACTAGTCGGTAGATAATTCACTCCCCCTCCGGGAGGGTCTTGCCGGAAGCTCGCCGCTCTTTGGGTATTGTGGTGTAGCGGGTGTCCTGCGGCGGCTGCCTCCCAACTAACCGGGTATGGAAAACTGTCCCCATCTGTGTTCCCCAGTACGAGCTCGTATCCTCTCTTACATTGTTCGGTTGTGAATACTCTTTACAAATAATATATTAATATAAATATAAGCTATGTCATCAGCGACGTGATTAGAAAGACTGCAATTTTGTATTTTATTTTTTTTTTTTTTTTTTTTTTTTTTTTTTTTTTACATTATTCCTAAACCAGAGAATTTTGGACAAGGTTCAAATCTTGAGTTTCAAATTTCAAAGAGAGATTTTTTTCGAGATGTTTTTTGGTTTTTTTCGTTTTTTTTTTCTTTTTCGTTTCTTGTTTTTTCCCTTTTTTTTGGAAATTCATGGGTTGACTCGGTAAAAGGTTGAGAAGATTCTTTGGCAATTCGATTCCAATACCGGAACTTGTTGTAGTTTTTGGTGAGATATTGGATTGTGGCCTCTAGAGGCTTTTGGCCATATATATGATATATATATATTATATCCATATTATAATTATTATATTGTATGATAATATTATATATATATATATGTAAGGTATATATATATATATAATATAGTATAATATATGTATATATATAATATGATATTATATATAATATAAATATTAATAGTATTATAATATATATATTATATATAAGGACTGCATGGAAGGCATAAATTGATGTTAAAAGTAGGTTTACGAGCCCTCTTTGAAGTACGTTCTGTCTTGCTATCTTTTGTTATCCTATCCTTTCATTTTGAGTTCGAGAAGATCGACAATATTCCATAACACCAAATCCAAAGCAAAATAAACACCGAATCTTATCCTGCAGGATAGACTGTCCCCTTATTTTGTTGCAGTGTCAACCAGAACGGAAATGAAAGCACTAGAATCGATACTTTGATACGGATAAGAAAAAATCATGAAACTCTTCGCATTTATCGGTTCTTGGTTATCGGGTCACTTTCACAAACATAAGATTTGTTGTGGCTCAAACAGTAGCAGAGAACGGTTCGCGTGGTGAGAGTCCTTGCTGCGATATAATTATATAGAGCAATGCCGCCTGAAATAGGGCTTAAAATTAAGAAAAAGAGTGGTACTTTCTTATTAGATGTTACGCATGTTATCCCTTTCTGACCGGAATCTGGTCCATATACCAATGAATTATTCCGGAGTAGAGGTCCTTTTAGTTGTTAGATCTATAAGGTCCTAGAAAATGGTATATGTTTATTTGATTGGTCAAACTGTAAATTATTTAGGTTAGTGTCCCAAAGGATCATTTTATTGAAATAACGTGAGTGTTCGAAGTAGTAATTTACTTTATTGACTTCCTCTAATCTTTAACATGTAAAAAAATAGAAGATAACGATAATTATTAGAAGACGAAAAATTAAGAGAAAAAAAATAGCCTATTGTGAGTCTCTTCTCTCTCTCGTCTCTCTCTCTCTTCTCATCTCTCTCTCTCTCTCTCCTCCCTCCTTTGTCTCTCGATTCTCTCTCTCTCTCTCGTCTCTCCTCCTCATCTCTCGATTCTCATCGGATCCTCTGTTCTCTCTCCTCGTCTCTTAACAAAAATTTTACACAAACGCTTAAATTTAATATCTGATAGCTGGATAATGTGTAGCTTCAAATAAAGGTGAATCCATTTCACGATTTGTTAAGAATGTAAGAATGATTAATTATAGTTTTACTGCATATAAATCTTTAATCACCACACATGAAGGCAAATTTTCAAGATTTATCATTCGACCCAACTTATAGATGTTTTTCAAAATTTCTGTCATCAAATGCTTATCTTGTAAATTTAAAATTTAATCATATTATATATTATATATGTATATATATCAATATATATATTAATAGTATCATACTATATATCATATATATATGTAATTATATATTATATTTATATGTATAATATAATTATATAGTATATTATATATATGTATATACGGGGGGGCGCCTTTCGTTATATATATATATATATATATAGTACATATGTTATATATAATATTAATATTATTATTAATATTATATATATATATATATGATATATATATATTATATAGTATATAATTATATATATATATATATATAGTATATATATATATATAATATTATATTATATATATATATATATATATTATATTATTATATATAATATTGATATAATCTAAAAATTTAACTCATATTTCAGTTGTATATTTTAGATCTTCATGTATAGATTATATAAATATATATATTATAATATTATATTATATTATATATATATATATATAAGTAATATCATATTATATATATATTATATAATATTTATAGTATCATTAGGGTACCTTATATAGTGTATATGTTACTCAGTATAGTATATCGATGTATTAGTATATATTATATGATAATAATATAAATATATATTATATAGTATATTATATATATATTATAATATTATATATATATATTGAATATATGATATATAGTAATTTATATATATTATATATATATATAATATATATATAGTATATATATATATATATATATTATATATATATTATATATATTATATATGTATATTATATTATATGATATATAATATTATATATAATATATATATGGATAAGTATGGTGAGTTGGGGTGAATATATATGTATATATATAATATATATATAATATAGATATATAATATATATATAAATATATATATATATTTATATATAATATAATATTTATTATATATAATAAGTATATTATATATATATGTTATATATATTTATATATATATTATAATATAGTATTAGTATCTATATAAATAAGGGTTATATATATATATATTATATAGTATTATACTATATATAAGTTATAATATATATTTTATAGTATATTATATATATATACTATGTATATTATATAGTAGATATATATATATATTATATATATTTATATATATATATAATAAATGTATATTATATATATTTATTAAATATATATTATGTATATATTATATATATTATATATATATATATATATATTATATATATTATATATTATATATAATATATATATATATAATATATATAGTATAGATATATATATATATTATATGTGTATGTATATAATACACATATATATATATATAGTGAATATATAATACGATTATCGTTATATATATATATATATATATATAATTAGTAAATAAACAATAATGATATAGGATATTTTTTATATTATATACATGTATATATACGTATATATTAATATTACATGAGTATATATACTTATATATATATAGGTAGTATATATACTATATATATATACACTGTATCTATATATATAGTAGTTATATATATATATAGTGTAGCGGTACTATATATATATATATATATATATATATATATATATATATATATTGTATATATTATATATATATGTATATATATATATAGTATAATATATAGTATAATAGTATTTATTAATAGTATATATTAATATAGTAGTTATATATATATATATAGTATATATTAGTGATATGTATATACTAATATTATATATATATATATATTGATATAGTATATATATATATATACCTTATATATATTATATATTATATATATAATACTTATATATATATACTGTATAGCCGTAATATATATATAAATTATATATATATATATACATATATATATATATATTATATATTATATATATATATATATATATATATTATGATATATATAATAGAATATAATATATTATAATATATATATATAGTATTAGTAAAATATATATATTATACCTATATTATAATATATAATAAGTAGATATATATTAATGTTATATGATACACTGTATTAACCGTATATATAGTATATAGTATATATTATATATTATATATATATATATATAATATATTATATTAGTATATAACTATATATATGTAGTATAGTATATATATATACTATCATATATATAACCTCTGGTTGAAATTTGCCTAATTCACCATTAGTGGCGAAAGTTCCCGTTGAGAAGATCCAATTTAAAGTCTGAACTTCCCGGTCGATAAGCATGGCGTCTGAAAGTGTCGTAGATGTTTAAAAGTGTATTGAGAAAAATAGATAAAGAGAATGTGTTCAACTTTAACCAACAGTGAGGGTTCATTGTAAGATTGAGCATTCTGCGGTAAGTCTGGTCAGAGAGTGGGACAGAGAAAGGATGACTGTAATAGAAGAGAATGTCACACGAACCCTTCTCAATGGATGAGTTTATGCGATTGAAGAGTCCAGAAGAGCAGGTTCCGTGTAATGTAATATAAATATTTGACTGCGTAATCGACTTGCGGATGAAGAGGGATTGAAGAGGATTGGTGGAGAGGGAAGTTAATACGTACAAAAAACCGAAGAGACTCCATCAGCCTTGTTCAAGGAAGAGCTGTGTGATTGGAACCACCCCAAATGTGAAAACAGTACTCCATACAGGCAGGAGAGAGACACAACTATAAAGATCAAACAACTGGGGCTGAGTGGGGAAACTCTTGAAGACTCCTCAGAAACCCCAACCTCTTAGAAACTGTTTAGAAAGAGAAGTATGCGGTGCTTCAATTAAAGGTCACTGAGAGATCGACACAGCTTAAATGTTTTCGATCACGACAATCTGGAACAAAGATTTGAGTTCTTACCTCTTCTTTCTAATATTTTCATAGTTGTGTGGAATGATTATTCGAGTAAAAAGATAAGGAGGAACTGAGTTTTTTGATCATAAGTAAACAAACTGTGTTCTCAATGCACAGATTAAGAAATTCGAGGAGAGATCAGATGCTCCATGCGCCCTCCTAGCGTGAGCTAATTCTTTTGGAGGGGACGTTCATCAAATCAAGGAGTGATGAAGGAGGGAGTCGCCTCAAAGAGGTGGATAGGGTGTTTAAGCACATGAAGACGATAGACATTAATGAAAGTTGAACAATGAGTTTAAGAGATAGGCAACAGAACCCTGAGGAACCAACGATCTATAGTATCTTAATAATGAATGGATGATCGTCTGACCAGCAGCTTACTATTGAACGACCGGTGAAAGAAAATCAGTAGAGAAGATCATAGAGAGAAAGAAATATAGCCGGAGAGAGGGAAGCTAAGAGTAAGATCTTGTGAAGACTCTATCGAAGGCATTTAAACCAATTGCCCAGCTATCATAGTGGGGAAAGTGAGCAATTGAATTTATCGGGAAATGCCGAAGGGAAGAGGCCAACATTCAGACAATGAAGTCGACAAAAAAGAAGAGAATAATCATGCTGCAATAGGGCACTTCTTACGAAATCCAAACTGGCGATAGAGATAAGATTAGAAAATTAAGAGCTTCCCAAATCTTATATTAGATGGATAGATTCGATATGACTTTAGAATATACAAAAGTTAAAAAAGATAGGACAATAGTAGGAGGGTTAGAGAGAGTTCGGCCTTTTTTACGGACACCAAGTGAGTGAGCGAGACGTTTTGTCATGCAGAAGGGAGGGTCAAGTAGAAGACTGAGAAACTAGTCTACCTGGCAGAGTGGAAGCTCGGAAACACGGCTTCTGAGAACATCAGAATGGGGGAATACCATGAAAACGGTACGCTTTAATGTTAAGTTTCAGGGAGAACTAGATATATGAATCTTTCGAGAGGAATTGCAATATAAGGTATGTAGTGTGGATAGGGGTGGGACAGATTAGCAATATCTTCGCTACCACTTATTTATGCCCCTACAATTATCCTCATGCCAATGCCTCGTTTTCTGTGAGTTTTGCGTACTTCTTAACCTTCCCATTCCTTCGGAGAAAGCCAATCGGACAGTTAGATGACTATATATTATAATACTATAGTATATATATATATATATTATAATATATATATATAATATATATATTATATATGATATATATAATAGTTATATATATATATAGTATATATATAAATATATCAATATTATATATGATATTGAGTTATAATAGTATAATAGTATATATATATATATATTATATATTATAATATATATATATATATATATATTATATAGTATATTATATAATATGTATATATATTATATATATATATATATATATATTATAATTATATATATAATTATAATATGATTATTATATATATATATATATTATATTATGTATATTAAAAAGATATATATATTATATTATAGATTATAACTATGAGAGCTCTATGATATGTTTAATAGTGAAAGTATACTAATTAGAGTTTGTTAAAAAGGTTGACATTCTCTCCGTTTCGTAAATTAACTCTTCGGACGGGAGAATGTCAAATCTACTGTCCTGTGCTTCCAACTCGTGAACTCATATGCTAAGGCAATTCGCATCCCTCCGCCATTAAACCCCTGACGCGCTCTCTCTCCCTCCTCCGCTCCCTGCCCTCGCTCCTCATTTATTTAATATAAATAATGGCAATGGAAATGACCCTGTGAGTAAGCTACATGTTCGAGTCTGCTTGGAACCGAAATGCCAGTCTCTTTCTGAATATTAATCTAGAAGAATTAATTTGGATTTTTAATTTAATAGTACTATTCATATACTATAGTATATAATATTAATATAATATTAGTAGTAATCATATATATATATAGTATGTATAGTATATTATATATATTATATATATATATATTATACTACTAGTATAGTATGTTATATCGATTATTATCTATATTTATAGTATATAGCGGTATATGTAGCAGTGGAGACTTGATTGTATATCTCTTTTCGTTCTTGTTTCAATGCCATGCACAGTGTGTTAAGTGTGTTGTTTTTTTTGAAGTTCGCTCGTAATAAGCTCCTTTTACGTTGGGAAATACGAAAGTAGACAGCTACTAAACTTCGTCGCATTCCTGTTGGACTCAACAAGTCTTAATGGTTCCAAGGGAAAGGTAATATGTTATTCGCTTTGTGTTATCCGCATGGATTAGCACTTCCAAAGAATCGAGTGAATTCGTATCGATTACCAATTTACTGAATGGTGATAGAGCGCTTTACGTGAGTCTATGAAATCCGAATCAATTTTTGGCAGCTTCGGATGAAAGATTTCTCCTTCAAACTCGTGCGTCTCTATCTGAGATTTACATAATGAGTGAATTGTTTATTCCAGTCTGGATAATTCCATTGCGATGAGAGGTAATGTAACTTTTATCATTCGAATTTGAAGTATTTATTAGAGATTGCTTCTGTCCATTCTATTTCTGCGTTCGTCGAGGTGAGAAATATCTGAACAATGGCTGGAACTTAAGCATCTAGTAAAGAAGGATGGGGTAATCGGTCGCGTAGTGTCAATATATACTGGTGTGTCAAAATCGTCTGCCGACGGGAATGCATTTGAGGCAATAATGGGGTGTTAGTAATTGACGTTGAACTTTTAATATTGACATTGGGTGAAGAAAGAGAACCAAAAATTGATGATCACGATTCCTTGTTACGGGCCAGAAAGCACCTTAAGTCTCTTATAAGCGATGAGAAGTCTTAATTCAGATGAGACAGTCTTAGTGAAATTGTGTCAATGATTTGTCTCCCTACAAAAGGTTTTGGCAATTAATGGTAGAGTGAAGAGCTGAAGAGTTGTCATAACCATTTTGTAGAGGGTAAGATAAAGACGGGGTGGAAAGTGTTGTTTTCTTCCAAATCTACTGATTAAAGATAAGCGATAGTAGGTAATTGGAATTGCATCTAAGTTTTACCGAATATCCGAGAAAAAGCATTCGTCACAATGTTTAACGGCTCACACTCAGTAGTCATTGGGAACATATGTGTTTAAGACAGGAAGAAGGAACAATTTGAATGTTGATTCACTTTTTGCTTGATTCTTACTATAGATAGCTGAAACGAGAGGTTTGTGATCAGTGCACAAAATAACATCCTTCTTCAACATATGCTTGAAATGAAGAATAGAATAGTAGGCTGCTCTAAAAGTTCACGGTCAAAAGCTGAGTATTTACGTTGCCTGGTATCTGCTAGCTTTTTGAAATCCTACGAAACTATAGGTACTGTTCTGTACTAAAATCAATCTGATGAAGGGGCGTTTCTTATGATGTCTGACATATCCGTTACAAGTTGAAGATGGGTACATTCGGTAGAGAAAAAAGAAGAGTTGTGGCGTTTTGAAGTTGATTCTTGATTTCATATATCTTCTTCTTCTGTAGTCCAAGTAAGAGGCTTATCTCCCTTTTGCTGTTTTGCTTTTTCTGATAAACGAAAGACGAGCTTTGCAAAAACACGGATAAAACCCGGCTAGTAATCCAATCATTCCCAAGACTTCTAAGAGCTAGTAGAGTCTCGGAGGAAGAGGGTACTGTGGAACTTCGGACGTCTTTACTGAAGAGGAGAAATTCCACTGAAGAAATATGAATATTCAAAATAGTTTAGAGGTTTGAGTGTTGAAGTATTCAATCATTTTTTCCAGGATATTATGGAAACCGAATTTTCTTAGAGAAGCTTGAAACTGTCCTGAGATGTTCTTCATGCTGTTCGGAAGTTGATGAAAAAATTAACCAAGTCATCTAGGTATACTTAAACAAATGGAAGATGTTTAAATTGGAGTCTATTATTCCTCTGTAAAGGGGTTCTAGGCATTTTTCAAACGCAAATGGCATAAGGAAACGTATTCAAAATTCCCAACAAGAAGTCGTTATGCTGTCCTTTTCAACCTCTTGTCCGTGTTAATTGCATATGGTGATGTGCCCCGAGGCTGATTTTTGCTGAGATCTGTTGATCATAAAACGTTGTGAAAAACTTTGAATGTGAGGAGTGGATACCATTAATTTCTTAGCTATGCATTTCAAAGATTGTAATAACCACAAGGTCTCCAAAGTTCCTTTGGGTTTTCTTTGGCACAAGGATGGAGAGAAGCCTCTAAGAAGACTTGGAGGATCTAATTATCTCCATTCTTCAAAAAGTGTCGAATTCCTGATGGTTATTGCTGCTTTGAGCTTATCCATCCAGAAGACGGTGAAGTCCTTGCAAATAGCTTGGCGGAGACCGCCAGTCTCTTTAAAAATGGACAGGTTCTTTTTTGGATTATAATTGATGCTGGTTCAGAGTCGATAGATTGATGTGTTAATAATGGTGGAAACTCCTGAAGCTAATATGAGATATTGAAGTCCTTCAATGTTAGTATAAAGATACTATATATATATTATATTATATAATATATATATATATAATAAATCAATAATAATATATATATTATTATATATATATATATATATATATATAATATTATATAGTATAATATGATTATATTCTTAACTTTAGAGCAGAAGTACAGACAGAAATAAGGTAATTAAGTACACTGGAAATAATGTTAAAACTCATATGAGTTCTTATACGATTTTCATTTGGTTTCATTTTTAGCTGTAATGGCAAACAAAATCTCATACATTAAACGTTCGCAAAGGTTAATTATTGTTTTATGTTGTTGTCTACCCTAGCCACTAAAGCAAAGATATTAAAGGCTTATAATAATACTAAAACTAAAATGCTTATTCTATCTTCTTTTTATTAGCTCTAAGAAAAATTTATATAAATGCAAATTTATTGAACTTTATATTCTCTAAAAAAAAAAATTATAAAAATACTGCTGTATGCAAAAAAAAAATAGGTGTTTAAAAATATATATTTTTGCACCTTTAGGAAATTGGAAAAGGCATGAAAATTTCATGCAGAATCGGGAATAATTCCAACACTTTTTACATAATAATCCAATCTTTGTATAGTTTCTAAAGTTTGAAGTCATTTAAAAAAAAAAATAAAAACATAGAATTTTTCAAAACTTGAAAATGAAAAAACAATGACTGTAAGGACACAGAAAAACACGTCAAAAACGACGTTTTAGACGTCAGAAAAGCTAAGTTTTGGTGTGTTCATTAGGTAAAATCCGCTGACAAATTCCAAATTTTTATGTCAATTTTTAGGTGAGGGGGGAAATTGAGCTCAGCCCGAAGCAATAATTGGAGCGTGCCCTTATATTAATATATTATATATATATATATTATTATATATTATACGAGATATATATATATTTATATAATATATATATAATATATATATATATATATATATATATATATAATATATATATATATAATATATTATATATATAATATATATATTTAAGTTACTCCACTACCTCACGGCAAAATCCTATTCAAGGAGGAGGTGTAGTTAACTCAAAAGTTTACCCTCTAGCGCAAATCACGCAGATGAGCCCAGACGCAGGCTTTAAAGTGAAGGAGATTAAATTCAGCAGGAAACACAGAAGATGGAAGAGAATTCCACAGAACAGAGGTGGCAGGAAGGAAGGAGGCACCGCAGCAAACTAGCCTGGAGTTACCAATATCAACACAAAACTGGGGCGCAGATACAACACCCCTTGTGCTACGAGGGCGTCTTAAAAGCGGTGGTACGCGAGTGATAAGTTCTCTCGAGCACCTGCCACTGCTGTACCTATAGAATAGAGATAAATCATCAACATCGTGCAGCAAAGATAGAGGATCACGTGAACTGGAAAGTGAAGGACAGTTTATGA
The DNA here is from genome assembly GCA_015478945.1 of Trachelipus rathkii. Classification (NCBI taxonomy): domain Eukaryota; kingdom Metazoa; phylum Arthropoda; class Malacostraca; order Isopoda; family Trachelipodidae; genus Trachelipus; species Trachelipus rathkii. Next base: position 33,835 of record JABUQX010020993.1, on the reverse strand, counting down.
GCCTTTTGGCCTTTGACTCGACCCTGTCCAGAAGCCGGGTGAAACCAGAGACCCCCCAGATATGAGAGCAGAACTCCATACAAGGGCGGAGGAGACCCTTCTATAGCTGGAGTAACTGAGAAGAGGAAAAAAAGTCTCGCAGTCTAAACTGAACTCCCAGTTTCTTTGATTCCACCCTAGCAACACGTTGTAATATGAAGCTTCCAAGACATTTTTTTGTTTATGTTAAGGTCAAGAATGTTTATATTGTCAACAGGAGAGACGAGAGAACCGTCGAAAGAGATAGGAAAGTTAGAAGGTGTTTTAGAGAGGGAGATTTGTAGAAGTTGAGTTTTTAAAGAATTGAATTTCACAAAGTTAAGACGACCCCACCCGGAAATTCTATCCAGATCAGCGAGAATAGAATCGGAAAGATTAAGATGTGAGGCAATTCTAGAAGTAAAAGAGGGAGCAGAATTGAAATGAGTTGAAGAATGAAGGGTCGAGTCATTGGCATATGAGTAGATAGAGTTTGATGTGATAGTGAGAAGATCATTAATGAAATGTAGGGATAAACTAGGAGATAAGACAGGACCCTGAGGAACACCACTATTGAAAGAGAAAAAAGAAGAAGTTAGCCCCATCCAACCACAGCCGATATGAGCGAGTTTTGAAAGAAAGCGTAGACAAGGTAATCAAGTGAAGGGAAACCCAAGGAGGGAAGCTTGAAGAGCAGTTTACGAGTGCCATACCCGGTCAAATGCTTTGTATATGTCAAACGCCACCACTCAAGTCTATCCGTGGTTCTTAAAAGGGGAAAACCATAAATCGGTTACATAGGAAAGTATATCGCCAGTAGACCTCGGGGCCGAAAGCCGTACTGGCGATCGGAAAAAAAGGGAATGAGTTTCCAGGTGATCTAAGAAGTGAGATTTGGGAAGGGTTTCAAAGATTTTAGATAGAATACAAGTGAGAGCCTATATGGCGATAGTTAAAAGATCAGAGTGGCTTCCTTTTTTCGGATTTGGACTGTGCGTGCTTCCAACACTGAGGGAATAGTGCTAGTGATTGAGAACAGAGAATATTAGTTTGAACGAACGGGCGAGACAGCAGCGGAAGCACATTCCGTCAAAACTCGGGGAAGGAAATTAACCACCAAGGGCATACCTGCCTTCCTAATTATCCATAGACTTTCACAGAAGCCCATGCACTCGATCAAATGTAATCACAGGCAAAGGCATAGGACAACTGAGAGGAGAAGGAGTAGGAAGAGGAATGCCAGAATCGTCCAGGGTTGACTTAGAGGAAAATAGGAGGCCGAAGAGATTGACCATTAATCAAGTTGGCAAGAATTAGCAACAGATACATCAGATCGAATAAGAGGGTGGACAGATTTACAGAAAGTGTTAGAGATGTTTTTAGCAAGAGGCCAGAGAAGATTTGTCAGTAGGGAAATCCAAGGAGGTTAGCGCACTTTCGTTTTGTGAGAAAGCCCACTTTGCTCGTCGAAGAATATCCTGCAACGATTCTAGCTCATGAAAATTAGCGAGAGTGATAGGAGAACGAGAAATTTTCCACCCCGATACGCACTGTCTCTAGAGACATATACATGTTATGTCCCAAAATTAAGTGTACTGATGTCGTATTTAATTATGTAATTGGACTTACTGAAATTACAAGATATCGTCCTTCGAAAGAGTATGACGCCTTTGGAGGTTACACAAGCGGTTCCAAGAAGTTTTTTTTCCTCCACTGTTAATTAGCAGTACCGGTGAGGATGTCATTTTCCTGAAGTGTTACGACGTATTTTGTATTTTTTCCATCATCCTAAAAATGATGACCCCTTCACTGTCATTTCAACTAGGGAAGAGATGGTTAGGACAATCGCATGCGAGCAGATTCTGGTTGTATGGAGGATGTGGAAGAACTTGAATGTTTTTCTTCGCCCAGTAAATTTCTATAATGTGGAGAGCGCAGTGTGAGATGGCTGCGTTATGCTGTGGATGCAGCACGCCCTTCGTGCGCATGTCCTGTGTCTGATTTGCTGAACTCGTTTTCGAAGTCGTTCCAAGACACATCTTTGCAAAAGATGTGATTAACTGTCTGTCCTGAAGCCTGAAGGTACAAATTCCTTGGTGCAAAATACCATGCTGTGCGAAAAAAGCAATATCAGGTGTTTCCCTTAGACACCTTTGCTCAAACGTGTTTCCTTCGGACTAAATAGGAGAATTTTTTTGTGTGCCACTGTCCGCCATTTGCCTGTTTGATTTTCAGGCTCGTACTTCAAAAACCCATGATTCATCGCCTTTATAACTTTATTATTCAAAAATTTGTGCTCCATTTCGAGTCTTTCAAGTTAAATCCTGACAAATTTTGACTCCTGCTCGATTCTGCTCTCACAGAAGCAAGTCTTTCGGTCACTAGTTTTTGCACAAATTGTTCGCAATTGTGCATATATGGTTCGTTAACATTCTATGAACTGCATTTTTGTATCCAAACCAGTTTTTTCTGCAATCACTCTGACACTGAACCGGCAGTCTCTCTCTCCATCACAGCTCTAACAACTTTCACATTTTCATAGTTTGTTCACAAGATTTGGTCTTCCACAACGAGGGCGTCTTCAACAATTTTCTCTGCGCTCTTTGAAAGCTTTGTCCACTTAAAAACCATTGTTCTCGATAAAGTGGCATCCCATAACTTCGTTTAAAGAAGGAAATGTCTCAATGGCAGACTTGTTTCGTTTTACACAGAATTTGATAGCTTACCGCTGTTCAATATTTACCTGCATCGCAAAACGTAACGAGAATAGAGAAAACACGCCCATACACAAAAAGATGTAGTGTAAAAACGAAACGAGGGAGGTTAGAACACACGCTCATGCATAAACAGATGTAGTGCAAGACTGACTTTATAAATCTGGTTAAAAATGTCTGGTATGGATATGTAGCCTAGGTAACTAGTTAACCACCACTCGTATACGTCACGGAGGAGCTACGTTACTTAGTCGTTCATGGGATTTTCATTAACTTACTTTGTGATAGAGGAGGTATATATATATAATATATATATATATAATAATTATATACGTATATATATACTATATAATATATTATATATATATATAAATATATATATATATATATATATATATATATATATATATATATATATATAATATTATATATATATATATATATATTTCCACTTAAAAAGAACACATAAAAGTAAATGGTTAAAGTAGAAAACGACGACGTTGCATATTGAAAAAAGAAACTCCAGAGTTGCAGCAAAATAATGTAAAAATCCTGTTCGCATATATATTTTTAAAAAATCCGCTCGAAATTTATTTCAGAATTAAGAAAATTACCACCTTTACTATAGCTTGTAAATTGGTCGATTTCAAAGTATATTTAAGTTCATTTTCATAAATAGGAATTAAGATTAAATTATTAGTTTTTTTTTTTTTTTTTTTTTTTTTTTTTTTTTTTTTTTTTTTTTTTTTTTTTTTTTGAATAAAAGAGGAATCGGAGAATATATATTTAAATTAGCAAAGTAAGAGCCTGAAGATACATCCCAAAATTGTAATAGAAAGTTGGGCTATTCTTACATTATTTGTACGTGCTATATAAAGTTGAAAGGGGTCACAGGATGCCCGTGTATGGACTAAATTATTAGACTAAAATAAACTTCACCAACAAAACAAAATGTATTGAAAATCTGCGGTAATTTTTCTTTTCTCAGCTAATTGGTATATAAAAAAGTTAGATTACTACTTTCATTCAGGTTAGGTCAGGAAGCGCTATGTTAGGTTAAATTAGTTAAGGTTTATTGATTTAGATCAAACTAGGTTATATTAGTTCATATTAGGTTAATTCCTTGGAGAATATAATCTTTTTTGAAATTAGTAATATACAACAAATCAAAATTTCATTCGAAAATACACCAGATCCACCAAACCAACAAAATCCTATATTTTCATGCAAGGCAGATCAGGAGAAATACAAAATCTGTGGCAGCTATCTGAAAAACTACAAAAAACAGAGTTATACCAGATCCGCTCCGCACAAAGTCCGAACAAACCTCTAAAGCAAAACATAAATAATCCTTTCTATAATCAGATCCAGTAACCATTACCAACCTCTAAGAAACAAAATGAAATTTAAACTAAATAACGTACCATTCATCAACTTGTACAAGATGCTCCTTTAAACACGAAAACAATATTTCCCCCAAAATATCCCTCACTTATTCATTACGGTGCACGTTTTTAAACACTACCACACTTATTGATCTCCATCCAGAGGTAGGAGTCTAGTTCTTGGAATCAGCTTGGTCTTCCGCTTAGGGAGGGACAAGGAGGAATAAAGTTTTTATATATTGTAATGAAATCATTATAAATCTTTTACATATTATATTACAATTCCAACTGCGACTTTTAGCTGCAAATGATATAATAATAATAATAATAATAATAATAATAATAATAATAATAATAATAATAATAATAATAATAATAATAATAATAATAATAATAATAATAATAATAATAATAATAATAATAATAATAATAATAAAATAATAATAATAATAATAGAAATAAAATAAAAAATATAAGAATAAATAATAATAATAATAATAATAATAATAATAATAATAATAATAATAATAATAATAATAATAATAATAATAATAATAATATTATTATTATTATTATTATTATTATTATTATTATTATTATTATTATTATTATTATTATTATTATTATTATTATTATTATTATTATTATTATTATTATTATTATTTAAAATTAAAAACTTAATTAAAACTTTACTGCATAGAGCGTACCACATTTGCCCTGACTGGAAACTTTTTGACGCAGAGCTCTAAAGAATTAAACAGAATCTTGCTAATAATAACTTTCCCCAATATCTGCTAGATAAAATCATTAAAACTATTATAAATAAGAAAATTCTCGAAGAAAAAGAAAAAAGCAGAAGATAATAAGGATATCTTGTCTTTCTTTTTCAGATCGCAAAAGATTGATAGATTTAATTATGAAAATATCAGGTTAATGAAAATAATTCAATATCATATCAAGTCCAAATCTAACGCTAAAGAAATAAAACTTAAATGTTACTATAAGCCATTGAAACTTTCTTCTATGTTTTCTGAAAGAGCTAGTGGGACTAAGGAGAATGTGAATCATGTATAGTAAACCAATTTTACTGTAATAAAGATGGCTGTAATGCCTCTTACATCGGGTATACTACTAATTCCCTCAAACTTCGTGTCCCACAACATAGAGACAGGCCCAGTAAGATATTTGAACACTTGAAAAAGGAACATGAAACTCCCAAACCCCATCTCGACATTTCTAATTTTGACATACTACACCGAGCAGTAATGTTTTTGAATTGAGGCTGGCTGAGTCCCTCTCAATTAAAAAGCACAAGCCAATTATCAACATCAAATACAATGAAATGGAAAAAATTTTTAATATTTTTTAAGTTTGGCTAGATAAAATCTCTCTATTGATATAATTATTATTTAAGGATTTTAGATTTAACGTTAGTTATAAAATTTTAATTTGTTACTTCACATTTAAATTTAAATAACATTTATTTTGTTTCATCAATTGTTAAATTAGTCTTGAACTCGTCTCTGATGATGCCTGAAGTGGCCAGGCGAAATATTAGATTAAAAGTTCAGAAACCAGTTGTTCATTTCTTTTCTAGAATAGTAATTAAAAAAACCAAGCATGAAGCGGTTGATACTTTTAGGAAATTGGAAAAGGTTTGTAAATTTCACAATAATAATAATAATAATTATAATAATAATTATAATAATAATTATAATAATAATTATAATAATAAATATAATAATAATTATAATAATAATTATAATAATAATTATAATAATTATAACAATAACAATAACAATAACAATAACAATAACAATAACAATAACAATAACAATAACAATAACAATAACAATAACAATAACAATAACAAGAAGAAGAAGAAGAAGAAGAAGAAGAAGAAGAAGAAGAAGAAGAAGAAGAAGAAGAAGAAGAAGAAGAAGTGGTGGGTACAAATAACCAAAAAGTTAGCTTCCTTAATCGTTAATCTAGTAACACAAAAGTTAACTTCGGTAACGATAAACCAATAAACCGCTACAAAAAACTTGGCAAAGTTAACGATAACAGCTAACCGCTTAACCGCTAAAAGCAAACTTTTGTTGAATGAAATTAGCTTCAGTTTCTTTGTTTTTCTGGACTCTAAAACACTTAAGGTGAGTTAAAATTTAAATGTGTTGTGTTAAAATCTCTAAAAAGGTTTAGCATGCAAATTATCTGA